>PVJO010024609.1:0-24084 GCA_004026905.1 Hystrix cristata
GCACACACACACACACACACACACACACACACACACACACACACTCACACCTGTTTGTGTTGCTATTTTACTCTAACTCTTCAATTCCTGTTCCCTCCTCCTCTCAAATCCAACCTAATCTCAGCTTCCTTTGTGGCTCTGGCCTTGTCCCTGAACCTCTCTGTGCTCCACAGCTATAAAACGGGGGTAACAACTCTGCTTTATCTGCTCCCAAAGGGGTGTGAGATAATTAAGGGGCGGCCGCTTGCTTTGAAAAGACTCGGAGGTTGTACAAATATCAGATTATTATGGCCATTACCTGCTTCCGGGGCCCCGAGACACTCTCGCCAAAGTGTCCCAGGTCCCCGTCAGGCACATGCATGAGTTCCCCCTACTGCTGGGCGGGCTGGTTCCCCCGACTGAACGTTGGCAACGTGACAGCGTGAAGGGCAGAACCAGTTAAAGATGTCAACGAGGCTCCCGGCGCCGGCCCACAGACGCCGTTTAGTTCCGCCTGCGTGTAGGACAACAGGAGGGTGGGGAAATTAGAGAAGTGGGTCTCGGGTGTTCAGGACCTCCACTCCTGGAGGCTTAGAGCTCTCTTCCTTGAGAAAGGTCTTTGGCTGCTTCTAGGAACTCATACGATCCAGTGCCGTCTGCGGATGGGCCCAGGACTGGGCACTGCAAGGCTCCAGGGGCTCCTGTGGATGTCAACTTGAGGTTCTCCGGGGAGCTTCGCCCAGGGGCTGCCTCGTTAGTAAGTGCTCAGAGAAGGTCTGTTGAATAAACAAGTGTGATTTTGCAGGGGAGAATTTACACAAAGTAGCCCAACCCTGTAGCTTCTGCGATTTTTTTTTTTATTTTTATTTTTTTGGTGCTGGGGATCGAACTCAGGGCCTCTAGGCAAACACTCTAACCACTGACCTAAATCCCCAGCCCCGCTTCTGCAATTCTGAAGGAGACAAATTAGATGGAGAAGCTAAACATACAGACTCAGCAGTTAGACTTCCAACATGTAAATATTATCTTTAGTATTTATTCATTGTGGATTCTATTTATTTATTATTTATTTATTTATTTGTTTGTTTGCAGTTAGGAGAGTTTTTATTGGAAATAAAGAGAAGAAACCTAGCTCCTGGATCTCCAGGAGGGGTCCTGAGCGGCGTGGCCCTAGTTTATTTATTATTATAACATGTTTGTAGTATGTAATGATTAAATTCCTCGTATGGAGATGGTCCATGTGTATAACACATCTTCATTCCTCTTCTTGACCCTTTTCCCTCCTCTCTCTCCCCTTTCCCTCCATCTCCTGATCCCCTTGCTATCTGAGAAAGATCTGTCTCCCTACTTGTTATGATTATCTTCTATTTTGCTCTTCATTTATAATTTGGGTTTCTCACACAGTTCTATGTCTTGGCTTCCTTATCCGCAAACAGGAGGTAAAAATTATACTTATTTTGTCAGCTGGTTGCAAAGTTCATGAGCACTATATGCGAAGGATGTAGCGCAGTAGTAGGCATATAGTAAGTAAGCGTTACCTATTATTGATTGGTTTTTAACCTAGCAAGGTGCGTGAGGGGAATTAAAGTACATAAAGTACGATACGTTGCACTCTTGTGTCCATTATTTTCTCTGTTCAGGCCGCATTACACGGCTTAATGAATTAGACCCAGAATGTTCTGAATACTCATAGATGCTCAGGGAAAATCCTACGCCCAAAGGCAAAGCCCCCCAAATACATTCCCCTCCTCTCTGTCTGCAAAATCCAACAAGCCTGGTTAATAATCACAGAAAGGACGCAATAATAATATTGTTTCAAATTTGCCCACCCCAACTTGCCGAATACAGACGCCCCTCCCCGACTGCGCGTGCTCCTAACAGCTCTTGAAGTGGGGAGAGGATCCTGGCTGATAAATTCTGGTAAGTCCCCCGTCTCTCACAGCCCTTGTTTTTTCTTCCCCCTTTTTTTTCACTATTCCCAAGTTCCCTGTCAGTGTCTGTTAGATTTTCATGGAAGAAAAAAAAAATTACTTCCTAAAATGTTCAAAAGTCTTTCCTCAGTTTGTTATTAAAGCAATTATCTAGCAAAACACACCGAAATCACCGAAGGTATTCTAATGGGAAACAAATGCTTCAGTCAAGAGACCAGACTGGACTCGGAATCTTTATTGAAAAATGAGGGGAAGGTGATTAGTGGGGAAAGGCAGGGGAAGAAAGATTTTCCACCTGGCCTTGGACAGTACATCAAAAGGCCGTCAAAAGGATGCTATTTATAATCATTATTGCTCTGTCTTGCTCTGTGGGTCTGACTGGCCTACCATCCCCCACCCCGCCACCTCTGCACGGACCTTGCTTCACGTGGCTGCCATCGTGTGGAGTGGGACACAGGGGCCACGTCTTGCTGAAAGCTTGCAAGATCTGAGGCCCATGTGCCAGCCAGACGGATCTCCACGGGTTCTCACATGGGCCCCCATATCTTTACAACCTCACTTCAACTTTCCAATAGATAACGGCCCACAATAAAACCCAACACCTAGAACAGATGCTGAGTCCCTCAGATGCCCAGGGGACCCCGGATTTGTGGGAGAGTGGGCTGGGGCAGAGTGAATCCTAAGGGGGAAAAGCCAAGGGGAAGACACGTTCATTCCACACACATCTATCGGGAACTGTCTTAGTTCTGTTCTCATTGCTGGGGCACAATACCCAACACACCAAATTAAAGGAGGAAAAGTTCATTTGAGCTCATAGTTTGTAGAGGTTTCAGTGGCTGGCTCCAAGGCAGGGCAGCATGGCAGAGGGGCACCCGGAGGAGGCTTGCTCATGGTGTGGCAGCGGGAAGCAGTGAGCCACGGAGGAAGAAGGAGATATATATACATATAATCTCCACATGACCCATCTCTTCCCACCAGGATTCACCTCCCAACATCACACTCAAGTACAAACTCATCAGTGGAACCCAGTGTCACACACCCATGATCCAGTCACTCCCCAAAGTCCCACCTATGAGCACATGAAGTTTTGGGGAGACATCTAGATAGAACCCATAAGAGAAACCTATGATGTGTCTATTACTGTACTCTGTGCTGGGGACATAGCAGCAAAAATAAGAGTTTTCCTCTAGTGGTGAGACTACTATGGATGACAGGTTTGATCTGGGGCCTGTCACTGTGGATTGGCCAACACTATGTGGAACCATGATGTGAAAGGGTTCTAAGCTCAGAAGAAAACGACTCTGTGATTGATTATTGATGCCTGCCACCGGCACAACAAGAAGGAAGAATAGCACCCAGAATTTTTACAAAGTGTGTTTCTGCTGCTCTTTTCAAACTCCACTGTGCCTGCTGTCTGAGATCTGGTTCAAACACAGATTTCAACATAGCAGGTCTGGGCTGGGCCCCGAGGTTCTGTATTTCTAACAAGCTCCACGATGGTGCCAATATCATTGGTTCAATAAGGACCTAGTGAGATCTATGGATAAAACTCTTGTATCCCCAGATCTGCCATTCACCGTGTCAGATGACTGGGCAAATGGCTGAGCTGGAGAACAAGGGATTCCGGGGTACGTTCTGGAAGCAAAATTCAGCATCTGGCCTCTGAGTTTCCCAAAGTTGAAGGCAAGGTCCCATCAGCACTCTGACCTTGAGCAGGTGGCTTCTGTCGATTGGCTACAAGCACGTGGATTCCCAGGGGCTTGCAGCCACCGCACAGGGCCCCGCCCAGAGTTCAGATGTCTTTCCAAATCAGCTCCAAGGCTCCCACTTGTCCCTGGGAGCCCCCAGAGATCGCATTCCTGGGTGAGCCCCTGGGCAACACCACCTCCTCCCAGCGGGACGGAGGAGAACTTCAAAGGTCTCCTTTCTTTGGTATGTCAGTACCTCTGGCCTTGGCCAGAAACCACCTGCCCAGAGACACAGGAAAGTGAAAAAGAAGGAAGAAAGGAAAACATCATTCACCAACTCCCCGTCTCCACCCGAATAAAGTGTTTTGCTTGGATGAAGTTCGAGTTTGGGTGAAGATCCAATGAGAGTTCACGGAGCTCCTCAACCCTTGGTTTGTCTCCACACTGAGATCCTATTTTTCCAGGAAGGGCAGGAGACAACGTGCAGGTAGGCAGGTGAGGTGAAAATGGACACAGGGTACAACAGAGCTGTGCTAGGTGACAATACGTCCCTTCCCTGAGCAAAGGTGAGTGAACCAGAAGTAGACAGCAAGAGTCTTGGACATCGCACGCGGGCTGAAGAGTCTGCCTTCACCTCTCAGGTGCGACATCTCCTGCTCTCTCTGCTGCTGTGCTGTGGTCCAACCGCACTGTCGGCTAAGCTCATTCCCGCCCCAGTGCCTTTGCACCTGCTATTCCTTCCACTTGAAGGATCTTCACAAATCTTCATACAGCTGCTTTCCCTCATCTTCAAGGAGACTCTCCCTGATGGAACTGGCTAAAGGAGCCCCTACCCTCTCTGACCATTCTTTAGCACACTGAACTACTTAGTGTCACAACACTTATTTCCATGTGGACTTGAATTGTAGCTCTTTATTTATTTGTTCCTGTATTAATTGTTCTAATTTTTCTCTAGAATATAAACTCCATGAGGGTGAGATTCTGTCTTTCACTTACTGGAGATATTTAATATCTTTAAAAGTTTCCTGACACATACAATGTAGTGTACGTAATGGCTATTGCATAAATGGTCTTTCTGGCTCCAGTGATTGGTTCCCAGACAATCAGGTGACTCAGGAAGAGCCAATCAGGGCTTTTCCTCCTGAGTTACTGAAAGGGAAGCCACTTTTCAATGGCTGAACCAGAAGGTACAGAGAAAACCTGTCCCCAGATGGCTTGAGCTTTGATGACAAAGTGGGCCATGCCTGAAGCCAGGGCGACTGATGTTTTTGGTTATGAGGACAAGGTGTCAGCCACTTTCTCCCTCTCCCTAGGTCACAGCCATCTACAAAGCTTCAACCGGGCTGGCTTCTGTGATTCACACGGCTACAGCTGTGAGTACACGAGAGCTCGTGGCTAGATTTACGTTGCATCCTGCACCAATTTCTTCCTAGGTAAAGAGCTCTATATTTTGGTTCCTCCAAGATGTGTCCCTCCAGAATCTGTAACTGTGACATTTGGAAGAGACTAAGGATCTTGAGATAAAATCATCCTGGATTATCCTGGTAAGCTACAAACCCAATAGCGATAGCTTTAGAAGAAAATGCAAAGAAAACTTTGAGAGACACGGGGGAGAAGCCGCATGGGGACAGCAGCAGAGACTGGAGTGAGGCCGCAGCAGCCCAAGGATGTGAGGAAAGGTTCTCTCTGCGGGAGGACGCAACCCTCTCGGATGCCTCGTCTTTGGCCTGTGAGGCTGAATTCAGCCTTCTGGCTCCCAGGACTGTGAGGAGACACAGTTCTGTTGTCTGAAGCCACCGAATTGGCAGGAGATTGTTAGAGCAGTTACTTATCCCTGGACCCTTCTCAGTCTGTTTCCTTCTCAGGAAAATCAGAATAGTGATTTTCCGTCAGAGAAGGAATCACATGAAATACTCCAATTCCCAGGTCTGTTGCACCCTAGCTGTGTGACCGCACAAGGCACTTGTATTCTGAGTCAGTTTTTCTGTTTGTGAAATGGGCACACTCAGCCTTCTCCTTGTGAAACCTGTTGCCAGGATTAAAGCCATAATGCTTACTAAATTTGTTGTGCAACACCTGGTACATAGTAGACGCTCAGTAAACAGCTAGATCAGTTTAGATGCTTGTGTTTGCTGGTGATGTCTTTCCACCTTGGCAAGATCACCGCCCAAAACACCCACAACAAAACCTTGATTTATTATTTCAGGAAACTTCAGGAAAAAACAGTGAACAGGGTGCATTGGCATTTTTAGATCAGTGATTATCAAGTGCTTTAGATTTTCAAACACTTTCAAATCTTTTGGAGACAGGAGGAATTCTTGGATTCCACCAGACACTGCTTTATTGAGAATTCAGGATATTGGGTTGGGACCCTGGATCTCAAATCATCTGAGGTACATGTGGGAGCCACTCTTGTAGGTAATGATTCTTGTGATGATTCTTATTATTACATAGAAAACAATCGCTGAAAACGTGCCAGACATGACCAACCCTGGTGAACACTCTCCCCCGTGCCAGGGGCTTCTCTTTCTCTCCAGGATCTGTACCCAAGTCCAAGCAGGATCAGCTGGAGACAGCCGCTCCTCAGGGTGGGTCCTTGGGCCCATCATCAGGGAGCCAGTGAGAGTTTTCTTCAGCTCCCCCAGCCCCTGTGATGTGGCAAGCCCCGCTGGGGGAGGAATAAACAGCAGAAGGAGCAGCGGAGTCCATAAATCTCAGGCACGTTGTCTGGTCCCCTAATTCCAGCTGCAAAGCAGTCTCCAGGACCAGGAAACGCAGCCCCATCCAGGGCTTCCAAAGGCCACTTGCCAGTGACAGCAGCTTGCGTTTGGAAAAGCTTTTTATCTATCTGCTATTTATCATCGGAACCTTTAATTTCTTTAATGGGAGAGACAAAAACTGGAGGACTTCAATGAGCACATTCTTGCTGGTAGCCTCGGGAAGCTGGGCCTGGGCAGAGCGCGTCTGCAAACTCCACAAGTACTTTCCAGGGCAAACCGCTCTGAAGGGAAGCTGCCCCTGAACTCGAGTTCCGCTTCTGTCTTGCAGACATGGCTTTGTTTTGTGGCTTTCTCAGAGCTGAGAATAGGGTGAGATATTTCTGGTACTCAAGTCTCTACCTTAATGAAGAAAGAACCAAAGAAACACGGAGAACGCCTCGTATTTCAGTAACAACAACAACCACACCCTTGGCCTGCCTCATGCCTTTGCCTACCAGACTTCTGGAAAAAGTTCTGAGTTTGCAAACCTGTTTGACGGTACTTGGGGCAGTGGGGCCTGAAGAGAGAAAGATGGGGCTGGATTCAAACCCCAGCGTCAGGACTGGAGAACGTATACGGGGTCTGGTGTCCACTGAGTGATTTTGAAGCCCAGTTCCCTCCCTTGCTCCTCAGTTTCCCAGTCTGTAAAATGGGCATAGCGATACCCTCTCAGCCTTTGGATGACTGCGGGAGTTAAAAAAGGGCCACCCTCCCATGTAATAAGTTCTCCATGTAGGTTAGCTAGGAGAATTGTCTTGGGAAATCTTCCTGATTTCTCTGAGGCTGTTCCTCAGCTCGGTTTCTTTCTGATTCACAGGAGCAGGGCAGGGCGTTGGTGAGATAGTGCATGTTCTGTGTCTGAGCGGGGACACGTAGCGGGGGCTCCTTTGGAGTCAGCTGTGTGTTTTCCTGAGTAGGAGATCAGTGGCATTCGGGAATGCTTTTCGCAAGCGGTAGTTATTGCCGGGTCGCTAGCAAATTGAAGAGAAAGGAACCGCTATTGCTGGGTAGGAAGACAGAACATCCTGTAATCAGCAGTCCGGGTAGCGGATGAGTGTGAGGCTTGAGGCCTGCGGGGGGATCCGGAGCCACACGTCTCCCTGCCAGGCTCTGTCCCCCTGCCGCAGGGACACAATGCGATGTTGTTCTCACGGGCCAGATCGCCGCTCTTGTCGGGAGGCTTGGTCAGCACCGTGTACTCGCTCCCTTCTAACAGGCTGTCCTCAGCCTTTTCCAGCGATGATTTAATGCCGCAGGCCTCTGAGATCAGAGCCAAAAATAAAATGGCAGGGAACTCAGACACACAGCTAGACACCAGCCGTAGACTCCGGGAGCTGGGGCATTTGTCTGTTTGTCTGCTTTTTGAGTTTCTTGGGTTTCTTTAGGGACCTGGAGGCAACAGGTGGCCGAAAAACAGAAAACTCTGAGCGTTTGCAGGATGTGGTGAAGATGCTGCCCCCAACGAGGGGACACGGCAGTGACAAAACACACCCCATGCCCACACTCTGTGAGGTCTGCGGAGGACCAGAAGAGGGACAGGGACGAAGCGGTATTCGTCACTGAGGCACCGGGCACCAGGCAGAGGTCCTACTGCTGAACGCGTCCACCGCGCACCGCCTAACCTCAAGGCGTGAATTGTGCCACAGACCACGGCCATGTCCGTGCCACGACCTGACCTGGCATGAGCTGCAAACTCGTAAGATGGGCAGGGAGAGCAGACGCGTGCCAGGTGTGTCAAGTGGAGAAGGTGTCACCAACCAGCCCTGTTCTGCTGGGGTTGGTGCGCATATCTTAGCAACCGCAAGAGCCCGTCTGCATCTGTTAGGAAGCGACAATGTATCAGCCTCTGTGTTAGGTTTGCACAGTGTATCATCTCACGTAAGGTCGCTGCATCCTCTATGCAGGGGCTAGACGCACGGTACCTGAGAAATGCAGTCATCAGCTGGACACTGTGTCATAGTCCCGTAATCCTAGCACTGTGGAAGGCTGAGGCAGGAGGATCACAAGTTTGAGCCTAGCCTGGGCAAGTCAGTGATGTAGCAAGACCTTGTCTCGCACAAAATAAAATAAAACAACAAAAAAAAATAAGGTAAAATAAGGGCTGTGGATGTAGCTCAGTGCCAAGACTCCAGTTCAAATCCCTGAACCTCAAAAACGAAAGAGAGAAAGAAAGAAAGAAAGAAAGAAAGAAAGAAAGAAAGAAAGAAAGAAAGATACACAATTTTAAAATATTTATCATAATTTTAAAATATTTCTAAGGAGATGGAAATTCTGACTACCCTGATTTTATCAGTACATTATACTCATGTGTGGAATTATTACACTGTCCCCCATCGATGTGCACTATTAAAATAATAATAGTTCATTTTTAAAGCTTTGAATAAAATGCTGTAACAAAGAAATCCCAAAATTTTAGTGCCTCTACACAATCCAGGTTTGTTCTCACTTCATACAAAAGCCCAATAAGATATTCCTGGCAGTTTTTATCCACCAGACTCCATACATTCTATGACTCGGCCTTGCCCTGGTGGCTCATCCCTCCCCGAACCCACCCACAGAGAGGAAGAGGGTGAACGAGGGGATGCACAGGTGCGTATAAGTCCTCTGCCCACTCTCCATTGGCCAGAATCAGTCATGTGTCCACTCTTACTGCAAGGAAGTCTGGGAAATGTAGTCTTGCTGAGCTCCCAAGAAAAGAGGCAGGTACAGACAGCAGCCGCCACCTCAGCCAGCTGGTTCCCATTTAAGGACTGGTGACAGAGGTTAAGAAGAGATGCTGAGTGTTTTTATCAAGGTCACGCAGATAACAGGGATTGAGAACCAATTCTACACCATCAAGCAACCAAGAACAGTATCTTGTTAAACAAAGGCCAAAGCTGCAATATAGAAAATGGGAAAAACATGGTCTCACTCGGGGCCTGGAGTCCTGCTATTAACTCGCTGAAGAACACTACTTCCTTCCCTCCCTTCTCCTGTCTCTTCTCCTTCTCTTCCTCCTCCTCCGTCTTCGTCCTTCTCCTGTTTCCTGTATGGCCATTATTCCTTGTCTGAAGATCTCCCTCCATCAGGAATCTCTCGGGAGGAAGAAGTGAGTGGTGAGGCTTGGCGCTCCCAAGTTTGGTGCCGTCAGGCTTCCGTGGGGAGGCACCCGAGATGTGTAAGGTGCTGTGTGGCCCCGCTGACCTTCCCTGATCACGAAATCCCCCAGGCAATTTTTGCTGCTCCCAGATTCACCATGAGGAAGCAGGAACATTGCAAGGTAAACCATCTCCCTCCAGCCCGCAACCCTTTCTCAGCAGGCGCCGCCCGGGGGCTCCAGAGCCGGCCTCTTGGTCCTAGCCACCAGTTTAACCCCTGGCTACATCTCTGCCCCTCTGCTCTCATTTTCCACTTGGTTTATCCTCCTCGTGAATTTATATATTTTATTTTTACATTTCATTTTACTTTATTGTTCTTCTTCTTATTGTTCTTTTTTATAACCTCATTAAATTCTTACCAGAATAATAAAGAAATTAACTGTCTCTTTTAATGATGAACTTCCATGTCCTCCTCCAGTAGACATCGAGTTTTCTGAATTTCGAGAGCGGGTCTCTATTTCTGCAGCTTCTTTCCACTCTCGGCCTCCCGTCTGTTCCGGAAGAAGAGAACACAGTCCCACAGCGCTCTCGCTCCAGTACGCACCAGCAAGTTGGAATGTCCCTCCCTGGTGGGACAGTCACTGGCCTGTTGAGCAACCACTGGGTGTTCTTTGATCTGTCTGGGTGATCCTGGGGACTAATGAAGTCAAGCTGGGCCAGCAGACATGGCCGGCATCTGGATCCGTGACCCCACGAAGTACTGAGAACATAGTTCCAATGCCACTGCGTCCGCCATGCCCGACTGTCACTCGTTGCGGCAAGGGGGCCTCCAGGACGTTGCGGCTCCTGGTGTCTCACAGCTTCGCTCTGTGTCGGTTAGTCTCAAATCACTGTCTCCCACGGCGCCCAGTCTGGGCTTCCCAAAATAACACGCCCTTATTGAATACTGTCTCATCAGTCCTGAAGACACGTCCGTTTGTTTGTCGTCACAATAACCTCGTGAGCTAGAAGCCAGTATCACCTGCATATTTCAGAGGTGAAAACGGGCAGCTTACCAGGTCTGACGAGCGCCCCCAAGGCCAGGTGGTGGCAGAGCTCGGGCTCAGAGTCTATGATCCTGACCATCGTCTCTACGGAGACCACCAAAACACGGCGGCCACGTGGGAGGGGAGCATCCGCCCGCACTTAGTATGCTGCTTGGCAGTGGAGAGTGACCATGCAGGAGGCACAGATGGCCACCACCAGGGCTCCCTTGGCCGGGGCTGTGCCGTTTCGAGGTGACATGAGATCAGAAGTTGGTTGTCGGCTGTTTTGAGCGAGGCACACTTGGGCCTGACTTTCAGCCGTCTGTTGCAGCTCAGTCTCACCTGCATTCTTGCCATGAGGAACGCTGTGGCACTATATTTTCCCCTGGGGTCATTTCTGGGTTCCATTACTTACAATCCAAAAAGCACATCCCTGTTTCTCCCCATGGAACATCATTTCCCCAACTTTTTGCACTAGTATATACTTCTTAAATTTACCATTACAATTTTTTCTCAGAATGTGACAGTTAATCTTGACCATCAATTTGATTGGCTTCGGAGATGCCTGGGAGATGAGTAAAGCCCACTTTGGGTGTGTTGGATGGTTCAGGGGGCACGTTTTATATCTGGTCTCTCACCGCCCCTTTTGGGCTCTTTCCCTGCTTTCTGCTTCCTGGATGCCATGACTTGAGCAGATTTCCTCTTCCACAGTCTTCTGCCGTGATGTTTCTGCCTTGGACCCAGCATCCCATGGACTGAACTCCTAAAACCAGGAGCCAAAGTAAACCTCTCTTTTAAATTGTGGATATCGGATATTTTGATCCAGCGACAGAAAGCTGACCTATATACTAATTCATGATTTACGTGAAATTCTTGGCATACCATAAGTACTTAATAATATTTAAGTAAGCGAAGACATACACACAAAAAAATACAATCATTATCTCTGAGCTTCAGTTTCTCCGACTGTGACTAGAAGCATAGAAGGTCAGCTTCCTGGGTGACTGTGAAGACTCAGGGTGAGAAGCGCAGTGTCCCTGCATGGTGGTGGTACTCCTGGCAGTGGTGGTGTCCGGGATCCTGGCTTCTCTGGTGAGACCCATTTGACGTCTGCCCCAGGTAATATCCTCTTTCTGTGTCTCAGCTCCCACCCCCAGTAGAGTGAAACTGTGGGAAAGGAATAATCTGGAATTAGATGTGCCCTTATGATTCCCAAATCAGAACCCATTTTCTTTTCATGTCCCTCTGCCCCAAGCAGTACAGCTGTGCTGGGGATTTAATAAGCAGGACAGATCTGCCTTCTAAAGAGTAGAGAGTGTCCTGCACTGGTCTTTGAAAATACTTGCCTTCCCATCGTCTGTCTGGGCCAGATCCCAGATTCCTGCTCACAGTGGCCTCCTCCCTCCCCATAAGCAGAGATCATATTAAGCATCGACTTATGAAATTCAGAAGGGAGATAGACGTGCACTAATGTTGAGCTCTCTGCAGCGCATCAACCATGAATATGATTCCTCTCTTCTCACCCCACACACCCTGCATTGGGACTGTCCGGAGTGTACTTTTCGGCTCTGCCAGAGGGTCTGTGAGAGGGCGCCATGGAGAAAAACAGATCAGGGTGGTATAACATGTCTCTGGGGTAGGTTCAGAGCCCATCACTCAACAAATAACAAGTCTACAGCCCTGTGCCTTGGATATTCCCTGTGGGAGCCCCAGCACCCTGGCTCACAATAATCTTAATCCAACTTTGTAAATTTAAGAAGTTCCCAGGGCTTGTAAAAGACTGGTACAGAGTGGCCTATTAAAATAATTCAGGCATCCAGGACATTTGCAAAGAAAAAAAAACTGGGATGGCTTTAAAATAAACCACACTGAATTTGTTACCAACATGTCACGTGCTGGCGGAAGCCATCAACTTAGCCCACATCGTGAGCACGCACGGTCTTTGCATCGGTCTGTGTTTCCTTTCATGGAGAGCTGAATCTCATGAGATGGGAAAACATTGGGCCGGAATTAATTCATATCAGTTATCTAATTTTGGACAAGTAACTTTTATTTGGGACTCAGGTGGCCCATCTGGAAAACAAGATAATTGGACTTTAAGTAGGGGAACATATATTTGCTTTATAGCTCATAACTCTGAATTGTCCCACCTACAGCAGACATCACTAAGTATGTACGTATGTACGTATGTATGTATATATGTATTTTGTGGCACTGGAGATCAAGCCCTGGGCCTTCACACTGAACTACTTCCCCACCCTTTTTTATTTTCTGAGACAGGGTCATGCTAAATCACTAACTGGGTCTTGCTCAGGCTGGACTTGAACTTGTGATCCTCCTGCCTCAGTCTTTCTGAGTGCTGGATTTACAGAATGTGCCACTTATATTGTCTTCATCAACCTTTTTATGCAGACATCACTAATCAGCCCTTTTATGCAGACATCACTAATCAACCCTTTTATGCAGACATCACTAATCAACCCTTTTATGCAGACATCACTAATCAACCCTTTTATTCCTTCCTGTTGAGCCCAGATGGGGTCTTGGGACCCGTCTAACTCCATACAGGCACCACCAGTTAATCCAAGACAGCCACCGAGAAGAAGTGTGTGTCATTCCTACGACAGATGATTTTTGGTCATTCTTTGCATTACACAAACACATCAGGGACACAAGTGTACCTGGCATCACCACCCTACAGGAGTTTGTAGAAGAAATTTCTACTTTCATTTATATCTTCAGCCAAACCCTAGAAACTGCTTCCAAAAGCACTTCGTTATGGGCTGAGATTTCCAGATAACATTCTGCATTCCAGTTTAAAAAATGATTGAATCACTCATCCCATAAAACCGTCTGGAGAAGAGATGCAACTCATCGCACGGAAGCCACCAACAAGGATGTCCTCAAAGTGATCAGACAACAAGGGTCTGCCCCGGAACCGGGAGATGAGGACACTTCGCTGGCCTCACCAGGGAGGTCTCTCTGCCCCCGGCGCTCACTTCGCAGTGACTCACGTCTCTCTGGTTGGCTGCTGGACGCATCTGTCTGCTTCTCAGAAGTCCTCAGAAGAAAAACATGAACTTCTGGCTCAGACTATGCAGGGTGTCACACGACATCTGGGACCAACAGACCCATCCGGGACCCACTTCGGCTGCCAAGGCTGACACAGAGAAGGCTAATGGTTCCCCACCATGTCTGCACTTTGCTCAGAGGAGAGAAGACCGTGGGCCCGACTCTAGGTCCCGGGTGTGTGCCAACGTTGCTGGGCACAGCTGTGTGCTTGGGACAGTTTGATGTCTGTGAGCTCAGGACAACTCAGAAGAGGTTAGCGGGTGGGGCAGGGGGCTGATCTGAATCCTGCTTGCTTTCTGTTCTAATGGACACAGAAGCCTCGGAGTGACGTTACCTGAGATATTGCACATTCGGCACTTAGCATGGGGCCTGGCAGGTGGAAAGAGTCAGTAATGGGAGGTATTGAGTGGATAATTACAGGAGCATCTTAAGTAGGCTCCCTGGCTCTGACTTCACCTTCTCCATCGTCCCTCCACTCTAAGTAAGAGTGATGATAACGGTGAAGATGATGACAAGGATGCTGATGGGAGTCATGGTGTTCCTATTAGCAAACACCTGCTGTGTTTGCCTGCATCGTGTGACTTCAGCCTTTCCATGGTTATAAGTATTAGTGCACCGATGTTAAAATAGCAGAAAACGAGGCTCACATCAGTTAACTCATTAGGATCTTATAGCTAATAACTGTAGGAGCCAGGATTTGAACCTAGCTCCTTCTCTTATTCACTTTGCTGTGTATTCTCTCATTTACTAATCCAGCCCTTACTTATTGGGGACCTACTACTGTATTCTAGACACACTAGTCCTGGTTATGGGGACATCATGAGGGACAAAACACAGATGGTCTCTGCTTCCATCAAACTTCTGTTTTATCAAAGAAGCCAATCAATAAAGATAGAAAAACTAGATGCCTTCAGACAACAGTAAGGGCCTTAATATAAAGACTACAGTATGAAGGAGGAAAAGCAGTTCTATGGGCTCTGGGAGGGCCCATCTAAGGAGGATCTATTAAGACTTGAACATGGTGAGTTGTTTTCATGTAAGAATATCAGAGCACAGACACATGCAAAGGCCCTGAGGCAGGAATGAGCTTGGTGCCAGCAAACTCAAGCCCAGTGAACAGGATATGAATAACGGAAGTGGTAGATCAAACAGTAGACGAGTTGAAGAAAAACATGCCCCTAGCGCTTGACGCGAACTTGGTACAAATGAGATGGTCAGTGAATGAACTTTGTAAGCAGGTTCAACTGAATTCATTCCCCCTCAAACTATCTATTGGATGTCCACTCGGTGCCCTGTCTCTACAGCTCCCTGTTCAAAGTTTGATGGTCCTGTTAGTCCTTTGTGGATGCAGCTGAGTCCTATCTACGATCACCCTGGGCTGAGGCAAGAGGTTCAATGTTCCTAATGCCTTACACCCACCCACCCGTGCACCAGAAGTTGTAAGAATGCAGCAGCTGAGGAGGTCAGCTTGGAAGTTTCCCAGACGTGGGCTTGAATCCTGGATCTACCGCTGTCGCACCGACTCACCCCAATCTGTGACTCCGCCTCTTCAGGTTTCGGTGCCCCCTCAGCCATGCCATGTGGATAATGGTGATAGTTTACTCACACGAAAAAGCCGTGTGCTCTCAGCTCAATCCACCTAAGCCTGGTACAGAGTGAGTGCTGACAAGATGGTAGATATTATCACTAGTGTACCTAGAGAGTGAGAGAGTGATGGAAGTACGTGGCATACAGAGCTGTTAGTACCAGCGTCAAGTTCCAGATCTGACCCCTGCTGTGCGGGTTAACTTAGTGGGCCGTTTCCTCAGGACGGGCCCTGGTGTCTGGGTCCCCCCACAGCTGCAGGCAGTATCAAATCCAGGGAGGGCTGAGCTTCCCTCAAAAGCAGCACCTTTCCCGGTACAGGCAGGCTCCAAGCAGCAGACTCAACCCCACGATGCCACGCGCGCTGGCACACGACCAGCTCCCACGTGCTTTCTTCTGCCCCACCACTCGGCCTCGGTTGTGTAAATCACACAGCTGCCCAAAGCCAGGCCCAAGGCTGGGCGGGAGGCGGAGCCTAGAGAAGAGCCGGCCCATGCGGTGATGATTACAGCTGGCGATGAAGGAACAGCTCCTTGCAGAGAGGAAGCTCCTACGGTCAGGGCGACCTTAGCGGTGTGTTTATTTGACAGCCCGAGGCAGCCCGAGGCAGCACGTTCACAGAGAAGACGAGAGGAGGAAGGGAAATGCAAGAAAGGTGATTTAAGAACAGAAGCACCTTCGCTGGCCTGCCAAAAACTCATAAAACTAAAACAGCAGAGGGTCACACGAACACGCGGAGAAACAACAGGGCGAGCAGAGGCAGCGAGGCCGGGACTCAGGTACTTGCTCCGTCTTGGTACCGAGGCGTGTCCATGGTTACCGAGCCCACTTGGACATGACGAATTCTCCAGGAGCACTTGTGAAATGAATGGATGACAGAAAGACACCGCTATGCAGCCGGGAAAGTGTCAGGAGCTAACTGGGTTGCGGGAGATGGACAGGATGTGCATTGCTAGGGGTGGACGCAATTCGGGGAGACTGCGGCTTGAAGGAGGGTCCTCGCCAGAGACTGACAGGGTCGTGCTGGGAGCTGAGTGATCAGATCCACCAGGTCGTGTTGTGGTCCGCTTCCCTGAAATTTTAGTGACTCGGCATCACGAAGGTCGATTTCTTAGTCATGCCGCACGCCCATCGAGGGGCGGTGGGGCTCAGCTCTTGATGGTGCTTCAGGGACCCAGGCTGACGGTCTTCGTCTCCCTCTGTCACCACGGAAAGGGAAGAGAGCTCACGGAAAGCACACGCCTAGTCTCGTGTGCTTTGCCACGGGCATGACAGGTAGCTCACACAACCCTTTAGGGAGGGCTGGAGACGTGGCTACATCTAACACTGAGGGGCTGGGAAGCATGAAGAGTCTATGTTTTTGCTTCTTTACTTATTTATTTACTTATGTATTTATTTATTGTTTTTTTTGAGACAAGGTCTCACTATGCAGTTCAGGCTGACCTTGAACTCGCTATGTGGCTTAGACTGGCCTTGAACTCCCTGTAATCCTCCTGCCTCAGCCTCCTGAATGCTGGGATTACAGGCACGTGCTGCCATCCCTGGTTGTCTTCCTCATAATACTTAGGACAACAACCTCCTGGAGCGGTAAAACCTTTAGGTAGTGTGGAGAAGAAATGAGTACAGTATTTGTAGAGTATTGCAGCTTTGCTGTGGCCAACACGCATGCTTGAAGTTCCGCATCTCTGCTCACGGGGAAGGCCCTGTCATGGCGTGCTAAAACTGATCAAGACTCTGGCAAAAGAAACCTCCATTCTTATCCTGAATGGTTTCAAAGCTGGCAGGAAAGGATTTCATCATCCCAACTCTATAGATTCTTCTCAACAGTATATGAATGAATTCTGGTGCCTGCAAAAATTGATTTTCTAGGAAGACCAGAGATTCTAAATTGAAATATAGAGGCGGGCCTCAGTCCCAGGTCTACCACCTTCATTAAAGTCCTTAAGACTCATTCATTCATGTGTATGTACGCTCATATATACATGTGTGCGTGCATGCATGTGCATGCACATGTGCACGCATGTGTGTGTTTGCTGTATGGGGATTGAACACTCAGGCCCTTCTCAATGAGCCATATTCCTAGCCTCTTTTTTATTTTTTATTTTGAGACAGGGTCTCATTAAATCATGAATTTGGCCAGGCTGCCTTGTCCTTGTTATCCTCCTGTCTCAGCCTCCCAGAGCGCTGGGATTACAGGCATGTGCCACTGTACCTGGCTCTTATTCTTTCTTCCACCATTCTTTGTTCAGTGGCTATTTGCTGTGCACCAGCCCATTAGGCAAGAAAGATACAAAGAGAAATCACTGACATGGATTCCATCCTCAGTAAGCTTTCGGGCTGCAGATGGAGTTTGAAGGGAATGGGCAGTAGTGAGTTACTATTGTTACAATGTCTCCCTACTCAAAACTGCCTACAGACTCAACTCATTCTTATCAAAATGCCAATGGCCATTTTTATAGGAATGAAAAAAATCAAACATTTATATAGAACCACGAAATACCAGAAGCTAAAACAATCTCAAACAAGAACAATGCTGGAGGCATTATACTTCTTAATTTGAAAATTACAAAACTTCAGTAATCAAAACAGTATAGCACCACACCAAGACAGACATGTAGACCAGAGATCAAAGAGAGAGCCCAGAAATAAACCCACACACATCTGACCAAAGTGTCTATAACAAGGCTGCCAAGAGCGGGTACACACACACACACACACACACACACATACACACACACACACGCACAGGGAAAGGACATTCTCCTCATTACACAGAGTTGGGAAAACTGGGTCTCCACATGCAAAGAATAAAACTATTTTACACCATCCACACAAATAAACTCAACATGGATGAAAAACTGTGTATCCTGAAAGTGAATGAGTAAATCCTGAAACTGTAAAACCCCTAGAAAAAAATATAGGGGAAATTTTTCGGTACTAGTATCAGAAATGCATTCTTGGATGGGACACCAAAAACACATATATCTAAAGCAAAAGTAGACGAGTCAGACTATACCAAGTTGAAAACGTCTACACAACAAAACAATCATCAGAATAAAAATGAAACCCCTAGAAAGAGAGAGAATATTTGCAAATTATATATACAATAAAGAGTAGTTATTCAAAATACATAAGAAATATCTACAACTGAATGGCAAACAAAGATGAAAAGAAGGAAAGAAAGTAGGGAGGAAGGGGAAAAGGAGGGAAGAAAGGAAGGAGGGAAGGAAGGAGAGAAGGAGGGAAGGAAGGGAGGGAGGAGAGAGAGGGAGGGCTAGATTTAAAAATAGGCAAAGCATAAAAATGAGATCCTGTCATTTTCAGTGACATGGACAGAAGTGAAACACATAAAATGTGGAATAAATCAGGCACAGAAAGACAAATACTGCATATTCTCGTTCATATGTGGAAACTGAAAACTTTGATCTCATAGAAGAAAAGAGTAGAATTGTGATCACTAGAGGCTAGAACAAGAAGAAGAGGTGGAGAGTTTAGATAACAGGTGGCGAAATGCAGTTAGACAGTACAAATAAGATCTAGTGCCTGCAACACAGTCAAGTGACTTTAATTTTCCCTAATTTATCATGTATTTTATAAGGAACAGGAAGGGAGCACTTTGAAGACTCCCAACACAAAGAAATGGTGAATATTTAAGAATAAGGACATAATAGTTACCTGATTTTATACAAGTTTTATACATAGTACATACACATTGAATTATCACACTGTATGCTGCCAAGTGTCCAATTGTGTGTTAATTAAAAATAAATTAAAATGGGCAAAGGACTTGCATATACATTTTTGTCGAGAAAACACTCAGTGGTCAACAGGTAGTTGAATAGGTGCTCAACAGCTTTACATCAGGGAAACATGAATCAAAGCTACCAGGAGATACCACTTCACACTTCTTAGAATGGTACAGTAGTTGTTAACAAAAACCAGGAACAAGTATTGGTAAGACTGTGTTAAAAAAGGAACCTCTGTACACTCTTAGTGGGAATATAAATTTGGTGCAGCCACTGTGGAAACTAAGAGGTGGTGTACCATCTATCATGTGATCCAGAAATCCTACTTCCATATATATATACACAAAGCACTCAAAATCAGGGTCTCAAAGACACATTGTCTTCCTATGTTCATGCCAGCACTTGCCACAATAACTAAGATGAAAGCAGCCTATATGTGCATTCACAGATGAGAGAAGAAGAAAATGTGGTGCATGCACACAATGACATATTGTTCATCCTTAAAAACCAAGGCGATCCTTCCACTTATGACAACATGTATGGATGAACCTGGAGGACACTGTGCTAAGATAAATGCTGCATGAACACAGTTACACGAGAACTCTAAAATAGTCACAGTCATAAGCACAGAGCAGAGTTGTGGGTAGGTTGCTGGGAGTTGGGAAAGGGACTTGGGTGGGTGTATTAGTCAGCTTTCTGTTGCTGGGACAAAATACCTGAAACCCACAACTCAAGGGAGGGGAAGGTTATCCTAGCTTATGGTTTCAGAGGGTCCAGTCCATGGTCAGCTGGGCCCAAGGCAGAAACATCATGGCAGCCAGGTGTGGCAAATGACAGCTGCTCAATTCAAGGCACTAGGGAAGAAGAAGACAGGAGCAAAAGAGAGACGAAGGGGAAAGGGTGAAAGAAAAGATACGGTTCAAGGTCAGGCCCCGTTAATCTGCTTCCTCAGGCTGGACCCTTCCTCCTAATAGGTCAGTCAGGTATGCATTCATCAGTGGGCTGACACAGTGATGATGTCAGCGCCCCCAATTGTAATCACCCCTCCAGGAATCTCTTAATCCAGCCAATTTAACTATTGGGATTAACCTCACAGGAGGGATTGATCAAACAGTACAAAGTTTCAGTGATGCAAGACAAATACACCCTAGAGATCTAGTGTACGACATGATGCCTGTTCTTAAAAGTACTGTACTGTAGAGTAAAAACTTTCTAAGAGGATACGCTTCTGCTAAGTGTTTTATTACAATAACAGTAACTATAATAATTTTAAATAGGAGAGGAGGAAATTTTGGAGGTGATGAATATGTTTATGGCATAAATTTTGGCAATGATTTCTTGGGCCGGCACTTGTCTCCAAACTCATCGAGGTGTTTACATTGAGTATGTAATTTTATGTACATCCATAATGCTCAATAAATAGTTGTTTTAAAAAATGAAATAGATTCATAATAAAGCAAGAAAGACAGAGGTTAGGTTGAAGGAGACTGTCCACTTTGCTTTTCCTCAATATTGCAGAGTTCCTTGAAATGGGGGCTTCCTCAGAGCTTTGAAGAACAGCTGAGATCTTCTCCTGTCTCCTTCAATTTTATCTGAAATACGTGGGGAGGAGCAGAAGTGATAAAAGTAAGAAAAAATCAGAATTCTGATCCTGCCACGGGCCTCCCCAGTCTCCTTGCCGATTGGGCAGATCTATTCCAGAAAGAAGCTTGTTATTCCTAACACACCCATCAATCAACCAGAGATCTCTGAAGGCAACCAAGTTCCAGACCATTAATTTCATTGTTAGAAAAGCCCTGGGCATGGTGGCGATATTTAAAAACTAAGACTAAATAAATACAACTTAGTCACAAAGTGGAGCTAAGTGTTAAGGGCCATCATCGATCACCCAGAGTTTGCAGCATCTGAGAGCGAATGTGGCAGATCGTATTTTCCAAAGCAAGTTCCGGTCTTGTAAATTATTCTTGCCACATGAGTTTGACACCCTTTCCATCGAAAGAAGGCGAATAGATTCCTCTCTTTGAATCCGGTTGGTCTGTGAATGTGGTGGAAATGGGGGCCAGTGACTGCTTGGGAGGCCAGGGACCGGATAGAGTCCCCAAGGTCGGGGTCCCCCGACACCTTCCACTAGGCTCCACTTCTGGTTTCCAGCACCTCTGAACAACGCCGTCAGATGGCTCAGTCCACTTAGGAAGTTACAGCCTCACGATCCAATCACTTTTCGAAAGGCCAGTCTGCAAACACACGGGCTTTGGGGGTTGCCTTCACCTCTAAACCGTCTCACTGCCGCAAAGCCTGCAGGAGCCGCTGAAAGACCCGGAAGCGGTATTATCCGAGCGGTCAAGGCCACCGGCTCTCGAAGTGTGGTCCCCGGACCAGCTGCAGCTGTATCCCCAGAAAACTTAGAAATGCAAATTCTCAGGCTCTCATTTCAGTCCAGCCAGCAGAAACCTGAGGACGGAGCCCGGAAGTGGGTGTGTCGTAAGCCCTGCACGTCACAGCCATGTTTCAGGGTCTAGGACCTTGATCCTCAAAGTGCGGTCCCCGCCCCAGCAGGACTGTCACCACCGGAGGACAAATGAGAACTGCCGAACTTCGGACCCTCCTGGGACCTACGGACTCAGAATTCTTGGCGTTACGACATCCCCGTCCAGGGAATTCATTCCAAGTGAAGTGAGAAGCACAAGTCTCAGCCGTCCAATCTCAAACTCAGCGCTCCCAGGAGCTCGTGGTGGGGAATTTCTGCGGCTTGGACTTATCTGCAGGGTAACCGGCTTATCTGGTTCAGACATTGGGGTTTTCTAAAAAATCCCCCCAAATGATTCCAACGTGCAGCAAAGTTTGAGAGCCTGAGGAGGCGGCGTCTCAACTCAGCCCTGGCCCCCAGGCTGGGTGTTTCCCAGGGAAGGAGAGAGAAAGCCAGACTGTTTTTTGGCATCGTGACTGCCACTGTCTCTACCTGTCTTCAGTCAAAGCAGGAGGCCTCCCGAATCAAGGGCTGCCAACCTACCCCTGTCAACAGCCTCAAATTCGCTAAAGTGCTTGAGGCCCGAGTTCAGAGCGAGGGCAGGGGAAGGGAGAGGTTTTATTACATAAAGCCTGCATTCTCCGAGCTGGGGCGTTAATGAATTTCAAAGTAGGCTGAGTGACAGGCGAGGGCGTGGGCATCGGCGTGGGTAATAAAAAGGGCTTTCAAAAAGTTCGGCTTGCCGCTTGGATGGCTTGTCCCCCACCTACCTTACCACATCGGGATGGGAGACAAAGGCCACCTTCCAGCATCACACCTTCGCTGGCCACAAGATGATGATGGGTTCTCTCTTCCGTTTGTGAAAGGAAATCGGGGTCAGTAAAAGCCTGAAGCTCAAGTGGAGAGGTCCTAAGGAGGACCAGAAGTAGGGTGATGGAAAGGAGAAAGACAGAGAGGGGAGACCTCAGAAGAGAAGGTGCTGGGTGCTTCGGGGTTGACCACCTCCTCCCTTTCTGTCACCACTCCCCTCCTCACCCTCTTCCCTCCACATCATCTCTGTGACTAATGGTTTTGACCCTTCCCCAACCTGCTCAGCAATCGTTGAAGTCTCCATCATGGTCACTTCCGGCCACTGTAGGTCAGCTCGTGCTCAGCACATGAGGGCCACTTTGTCCTGCCAAAGGCCGGCACAGCATGACCACAGCCAGCTTCTTAGAAGTCATCAGGGGCCCAATATGTGACCTTCCCTTTCTTTCCCTGTCTCCTAACCTGACTTTCATTGGGAGACTCTTTTCCTACTCCCTCGGGTCTTTCTTTTAGGCTTTCACCAGCGGGGCACAGGAGGCAAAGAGGAAATGACAGTGTGGGTTCCGGCCACCTTTCCTGAGTGAGTCCATCTCCAACAAAACAGAGTGACATTTGCAAAAGACCCTCCCAAGAGCACTCGCGCAGAGCACCCCTCGCACCACCACCTCAGACACCCGTGAAATTCCTCCTCAACTCTGGCCTTTGGTCACACTTGAGTCTTCAGAAGTAACACATGAGAAATGATACGTCATTTATTCACTTATTTTTAATTCATGGTTGCATTTTAGCTGAGTGACCCCAAATGAGGATAATCAAGTGAATTATCTACTCATTCCTAAAGATTATCCCTACAAGACGTTACTCTTTCTCCAACTTCAATGTACCCTCAGAGTTTATAGATCTAATAAGAAGGACACTGTCCAAACCAAACAAGAGAGATTCTTTGGCTTGCATTCTTCCCTCTCACAAGAAAAGAACCTCTAAAAATACTCCACAGGAGGAGTGTCGGCCTCTGAAATCAAGCTATTGGCAGGCCCGAGCTGACTCAGGGCAAAGGTCCTAAAATCACAAACCGAAACGACACACTAAGGGTTTCTTAGTCATTATTAATGAGCTCGGCCCCACTTCGGTTCTGGGCTTCAGCACAGTATTTGGGACAGTCCCAGCTCTTAGGAACTCTGCTGTTGTGGGCATCTGTCCTCCATGGGAGAAAGGATGAAAGAAACAAGCCCGGACTCGACTCCATGCGGGGGATGTCTGTTTTATTCTCCGGCAGTGACTCCTCACCTCTCCTACCCTGAAAGGAAGGACGTGTACCACCCAGTGAGATGAAAGTTACGAGGAATTTCTGCACACGCGACCCTGTTCCGCTTGGCGTGTGGGAACCCCTGGCCGTGTTAAATGTGCTTTCTCGCTGGTTTTCCATTAGAGGGCAGATGGGGAGAGACGCTCCGGGCTGTCCAGGGCGGGGTGCTGGGAAGGGGATCGTCAGCTTCTTTCTTCTTGCACTTAGTAGGCAATCAAATGTTTGCTGAATGGATATATAGAAAGGGGAGAAAGAGAAGGAAACCGGAAGGAAGGAAGGGAGGAAGGGAGGGAGGGAGGGATGTTGGGCAAGCCGACCGACCCGTGAGCTAAGACCTACCACTCAGGCATAAGGAAATGACTCACGCAGTCCTGGATCTAAACTGAACTTTTCGAGTACTATCCAACCCAGATGGTTGCTGGGACGTGCTTGCTGTGTTTTTCTCTCCTTGAAAGTCACAGTGTAGGAGGGACCCCACAGATAGAAGGTTTACTGTGAACTACATCTTTCTCCATTGTGAGAAACACACAGGTCACAAGCGAACGTCAAGGAAAGACGGAAGAATCAGCCGGACTGAAGACATGGGAAGGAGACAGGAAAACTAGAGGCAACACACCTTCCTGGAGGAAACATTTAGCTAGAA
>PVJO010024610.1:0-24087 GCA_004026905.1 Hystrix cristata
GACAGATGGACGTGTGTGTGTGTGTGTGTGTGTGTGTGTGTGTGTGTGTGTGTGTGCCGAGGGCCTGGAAAGCGAGACAGGAGGTGCCTACCGACTGTTGCCTCCAGAAAGAGGCAGTGAGAGACCAGGTCAGGGCTGGGGGGAGAGTCACACATCTTTACCCTTTATGTTTTTTTCTATCTACCTTTAAAAATATGACTGCATAGGCCCCCTTTTCAGGAAAAAAACAATTATTTTCATTACTTTGCCGGCCTCGTGGCCATGCAATGTTAGCAGGTGCCTGAAGGGGTCTGAGGAGGCCGGATGGTGGAGGGCACACTCCTCTGTCTAAGCTCCTTCCGGGAACCACAGTCTTTTCCTGTTATTTCCACTCCTTGGCCAGGTCTTGGTTATAGAGAGGCGTGTAGGGCGGTGGGATTCACCACCCTCCTGTTGGCGCTGGCCCTCTCAACCTTGTTGGTCCTCGAGAACATTAGCAGCTCAGGTCTGCCTGTCCCTGGCAGAGCGGGAACACAGCTGGTCTGGACCGCCTCTGGGCCAGGGTCCCTATTTCCTCTAAAAATGTGAAGACTCAAGGACTGGAAGCCTCCTGCCCCAGGTCCCCCACAAGCTGCTCCCCATACTGCTTCCCCCCGAGCCTCCCACCCCTCTTTCCGAAGGTCTGCCAACTCACACCTGCAGGCTCTGCTCAGATCCGGTTACAATAGCCAGGGACATCTGTTGCCCCAACACCTCAACAGCACACGTCACAGCCACTCCAGAGGCTTGCCCCTTCCAGTGGCTGCAGGAACCTCCGCACACAGCCATCCAAGGTCAGCGCCGCCCAAGGCAAAGTGTTAAGGTGGGCACTCGGAATCCACCTGGCAGTCAGCTGGCATCTAGGGTCTGGCACAGGGCTGGGAGCTCTTGACGATCCCCTGGACTCTGATGTGGGTGGCAGGTGGCCATGGTTTGTCCCCTCTGGGATGCAAGTGGAGAGGAGGCATCCCTGCAGGGAAGGGGAAGGAACTCAAGTTTCCCCATCAAGGGTCGGGGTGCAGTGCGGCGGGGGATCTGGGGACAGCAGGACCCTCGCCCCAGTGCAAAAGCCCAGGTTGCCTCTGGAAGCAAACTGAGCCCTGAACTCAAAAGCAGCCAAAGAGAAAGGGAGGGAAGGAAAGAAGAAAAGGAAGAGGAGCGAGGGAGGAGACAGAGGAAGGAAAGAGGGAAAGGGAGAAGCAGACCGGGAGGGAGGAAGGAGGACAGAAGTAACCCCCTCGGGCAGGCGCACTGAGGGGCCCTAGCCCAGCCGGGCACAGAACCCTGGGCCGGAGCCGAGGAGTGGCCACGAGGCCACTTGGCAGGAGCGCAAACGGAGACCAGAGACGGGTGGATCTTAGCAGGATCCCCACATTCAGCAAGAGCCAGGCGGCTCCCTGCAGTGCTGCCCACAAGGCCGTCCCGGGGATGCCCAGCAGCCCGAGCCGGCTGCGCCGCATTGGCCCGGCTCGCAGGGGCGCTGCGCGCAGGGGAGCGGGGAGCGCTGCTCTCGGTCGGCGGAGGCCGGTGGCGGCCACGTGGCCACAGCGCCCCCTGGCGGCCGCGGGATCCCGTGCAGCCGCCGCGTCCGCGCGTCCTCGGAGGACCGAAGGCAGACGCCCCGCCCGGCCAGCGTCCGGGAAGGGCTGCCGCCTAGGCACACAGGCTGCCCCTTCTCTGCAGGTCATTGGGGACTGCGGGAGGCTCGCTGCTGCCTCTACGAGGACGGCCGGTTCTTCTTCTCGCCCTCGGCAGTGGTTCCCAAACGCGCACTCCCGAACTGAGCTGCTGCGCGGCCCCTCTCCTGAACCCGGGCTGCGACCTGCAAAGAGCCAGCACCGGCCCTTCCGGGGCTCTTTCCCGGGACGATCCCTCCTGTCGGCCCCGGAGCTGCCCGTGTGCAAGAGGTAACTGAGGCACGGAAAGATTGAGGAACTGGCCCGATGGCGTCCAGCTAGAGAGGAAACCAGGATGGTAGCCCTGGGCCGCCTTGTTTGCAAGTGAGAAGATAAAAAGAATAGAGAGAGCAAAAGGAAAATTAACTTCTAAGACAAGGCGGTGCTGGGGCGCCTGTGGACTCGGATGTGCAGGTGGTAGAGACAGTGAAGGCTTCCCAGCGCCTTCACAGAGCTGGCATCAGGGCTGGGGCTGAGGCTCACCTCCAGCAACGGCCCGGCCCGGCTTGGGAGCTGAACGGAGGGAGGGCGGGGAAGGAGTTCTGCCAGGTGCAGCCCAGCCGGCCCGCCCAGACCTCCTGTCTGTCTCCACTGGCCATGGGACAGGTCGGCAAGGATGGAGAAGGAGGCAGCTCCTCAGGTTTCCTGAGGACACAGTAGCTCACTGTGGCTTCAGAGGAGTCGCCTCTGGTCTTCCTTTCTGCTGCCTGATTTCTTCGCCCAGCTTCCAGCAGGAGAATGCTGGGGTCTGTGGCTTTCAGAGTCTCCTTCCAGCTGAGACCTGAAACCTCCGAGTTTTCCAGGCAAACTGCAGTTGGCTCTGTCTGCCCTCTCCTGGGGCCTGTGGCCAGCTGCTGCAGAGCTGGGTCCAGTGGCTCTGCACAACGGACAGGCCAGTAGGAGAAGGAGAACCAGAGTGAGAAGGAGCAGGGCCACTCCCAGACCCAGCCTGAGCCATCTCGGAGCTGGAGGCGCCAGTGTGGCCATCGTGTGTGAGTGGCGCTGGAGACCAGGGGAACCAGGCCCTACAGCCGCAGGACTGCGGACGGGTGCATCTCTGGGCTATCTCGGGAGGGAAGAGAGCAAGCGGGCACCATTTACACACACCCATCAGCCTGACTGACCCCCACACCATTGTCCTGCAGAAAGAGGCCAAACAATTAACTCTCGAATTAGCCAAACTTCCCTGCTCTTCTTCTCCTACATGGAAACTCGCCCTCCCCATTTCCTTCTGTACCTCAGCAGCGGACTGTCATGCACTCTCACCTTTGCTAATGGCTGGACATGAGAGGTTTGTGCAGGACATGCTGGGAGAGTTGTTCTGAGGACTGGCGGCGACAGAAAGAGTATGGAACTGTCAAGAACAGGACAGTTTGCACTGCACCTGCCTCTGCCTGGACTGCTCTGCCCTCTGTCCTTTTGCCCAATAAACGAAGAGTCTTCAGCTTCAGGAAAACGTCCCTTTGTCAAGGAAGAGTCCCCGATACGTTCTCCTGCATCTAGCGTAAAGCTATAAAACGGCGAGGGTCAGGCAGCTTACATGCAGTTCCCAGCAGATGCTGAGGCCAAGACTGGAGGTGCAAGAAGTTTGCTCCGGAGAGGTTTTCAGGCAGTGGGGCTGAAGGAGAAAGAGAGGGAAGAGCAAGATCATCCAAAGGGGGTTACAGGAATTTACCGTGGTAACAGGGACCCCCGAGAAGCAGTGGGAGGCCTCGCAATCGGACTCCTTAGTGATGGGAGCATGTGCCTGGAGCGTGTGCCCACCAGCTCCTGTCCCCTACAGGCTGAGGACTGCCGGAGGATTCGTGCCCTGTAGTGACTATATTTTCCTATATCTATATGCCTGATGCTCTGGCATTTAAGGTCTTGACTCTGGAGTGACTACACTTCCCTCAGGAAATCAAAAGACTTCCCTGCTCTTGTGCCTTTGATACACACACTAACCAATACAGAGCCCACACCCTGGCCATCTATTTTATAAGGCTTTCACACACCAAGCCAACCAATATTTCCCCTGCCCTAAATTGTCCAGGGCCAGGTACCAGACAACTAAGGAACACTTCTCCCCATAGCTTAGAGCCCCCTAAAATTATTCAAAACTATCTAATGCTAAAGTAACTGAATGCCTGCCTGCCTTGCCCATTCCTTCCGGGAAGTCTCCAAAAGGGTCCTGGGACAGGCTCTGCCCGCTTCCTCTTCTGCCTCCTGACCAACCTGGGCTCTCCCTGTTGTCCCCACACACAAGGCCAGGTACCCTCTGTCTGGGACTTCTTCCATCATTTCCGTGTTGGCGCATTTCACCTTCTCTGATTAGAAGAAATCCTGGGTATGTCTTAACTCGCGCACTGTATGGCCAAGCTCTCCCCAGTTGAGAAGTCCCCACCACAGAGAAGCCGCCAAGCGGAGAACCAACAGGCACTTGGGCCGTACATGAGGTGGGGGCTGTGGCAGCCAGGCGAGTCTGAGCTGCCACGGAACTGGCCACCATGCAGCACAGCTGGGGCTGAAATCCAAGCTGACCAAGCAGGGCACACCTGCATCCCAGGTGAAAGTTTGAACAGCTCTGATTCCTTGTTTTCCTCACCAGAGACCCCACAGTGCCGACATGGTGTTGGCACAGCAGAGGGACTTTGCAATTACCTGGTGAATTAATGAATTGGTGAGTGAACGAATGAATGGACGCTGCCTGGCTTAGCCCCAAAGGGGAAGACTAATCGTCAAGACTTCAAAGGCTTCCTGTCAATTAAGTGCTATGGGCAAGTCCACCCCCCCATAGTAGTCCAGCCGGTAGCTGAGGACCCCACAAACACAGTCCAGTCATCGAGGAAGGAGGAAGGGTAGGAGTCGGGTCGGTGACAGAGTTCTCAGCCCTGCAGGGAAACTGAGGCAGCAGGCCAAAGGAGTCGGTGGCATGCTGGGTCTTCCCTTCTCCAGTACTTTGCATTCGAACCAGACTCGCCAGGCCCCAGGGCAGGATCAGGTACGGATGTGATGAGCACACACAAGCCCAGGGATTCAGGCTGGACTAAAGAATCCAGACTGCAAAAGAAAGCCACAGCTTCTCCTGTTTCCCGATGTTCTGGGATGTTCCAGGTTCATATTCCAGAAAGGCCACCACAGCCAGGTGGCAGGCGGGTGTCTGTCACACATCTTATACCTCACAATCACACCTGCTGTGTGCTATTGCCAAAAATCTCCCAGCGGATGGCAGTAAAGAAACCACGCTAACAAAACCAGTATGTGGTATTAAGGACAATTTTCCCAGAGCTGTAACTAAGCATTTTTTGGGGGGAGTAGGGAGGTTCTTGTCTAATGTGTTTATGTGTATTATGTGCTTGGTGGGATAGTGGCAGATTTTGCCCCTTTTATCAGTGATGTGGCCTTCCAGAGGCTCAGTTTCACCATCTGCATAATGGGGATAATACCACCTACTTCACATAATGATTACAAAGATGGGAAAGATTATGTGAGTAAAATGCTTACAGCAGAGACTAGAAAAGAGGAGGAGCTAGAGCTTGAAGAAGAAAAGCTGATGTTTCTTGTTCCTTCCTCAACGTGTGGCTCACAGCCCCCCACTATGGCATCATAGACACTATGTCTACTTCATTCACTTTTGACAAGGTAAAGAAAACTATTACAATTATTTCACAACATCACAAAGGAGGTATAGGAGGACTTGGTAAGAAATCCCTGGGCCCAGTGTAGCTTGGCACAATGAAGAGAAAACCTGCCATATGGGGGCTGCTCCTTCAGGTTAGAAATGAAAGAATGACCCATATACATCCAACATCCCGGCTTCTCTGAGGGCTGTCTGACAAATTGGCTTCTGTCTCACCTGACTCAAGCTGATAGAAACGGAGGCACAGGAAGCCACTGGGAACAGGCAGCTCCACGGGACCTCAGGGCTGCAAAGACTCTGACAGACACCAAGGGAAGAAAGAGATAATGTCTGCATTTCCTTCTGGAGCCTGAGATAAAGTTATTAAAAGCATTCACAAGCCTGAAGAAGACCCACCCCGGGAGAGGTTTGAGAGGACCCAGAACCTCTAGCTGGGCTGGTTAGCAAAAGTATATCTCTGCACAAAGCCAATCCATACATCTAGGAACAGTGATTGTTTTTGCAAATACCCAATTCACAATAAAAACCTACAAGACAAATAAACAGGGAAACATGGCCCCATCAAATGAATAAAGTAAAACACCAGAAACCAACTCTGAAGAAGTGAAGATCACTGAACTTCCTGACAAAAGATTCAAAATAACTGTTAGAGAGGCTCAAAGACCTAAAAGAGAATATCAATAAGTAACTAAATTAAATCAAAAAATATGATACATGAACAAAATAAGAATATCAACAAAAAGAAACTAATGTAGAGAACCAAACAGAAATTCTGGAGCTCAAAAATTCAATAAATGAATTGGGAAAACTCACTAAAGTTGTTCAGTAGCAGATTTGATCAAGCAGAAGAAAGCATCAGCTACTGTGAAGACTGTTCATTTGAAATTACTCAGAAAAGAAAAAAGAAGAAAACTGAAAAGGCCCAATGGGATTTATGAAGCATCACCAAGCATATCAATATATACAGTACAAAAATCCTAAAGTGGAAGAGAAAGAGAAGGGCAGAGACATTGCTTAAATAATGCTCCCAAACTTGCCAAATCTGAGGGAAGAAATGGACATACAATTCCAAGCTCAATGAACTGCAAATAGGATAAATTCAGAGATCCATACTGAGAAATATTATAATCGAACTGTCAAAAGTCAAAGACAAAGAGAGATCGTGAAAGCAGCAAGAGAAAAGTGACTCATCGTGTGCGAAGGAGCTTTGTAAGATTATCAGCAGTAACCTTGCAGTGGCACAAGAAGCCACTGAGAACAGGCAAGCTCCGTGGGACCTGAGACGATCAACGATCCTGCAGTTCCACCGATAGACACTAGGGGGAGAAAGAGATTGTGTCTGTGTCCCCATAAAATAACTAGTATTTGGCAAAGATGGGGAGAAATGAAACTCTTGTGCGCTGTTGGAGGGATTGTAAAATGGTGCCATCATTATAGAAAACGGTATGACTGTTCCTCTAAAGATTAAAAGTAGAGCTATAGTATGATCCGGCAACCCAGCTTTTGGGTGTATATCCAAAATATTTGAGTGCAGAGTCTTGAAGAGATATTTGTTCACAGTAGCACTATTCCCAGTAGGCGACAGCTGGAGGAACCCAAGAGCCCACTGATAGATGGGTGCTTAAACAAACGTGGTCTGGCCATACAATGGAATATTACTGAGCCGTAAGGATGAAGGACATTCTGCCACGTGCTACAACAGGGATAAACCTTGAGTAAGTTACACTAGTGAAACAACCCAGACCCAGAAAGACAAATGTTACATGAGACTAACTATATGGTGGGTCCAGAACAGTCAAGCTCAGAGAGGAATAGAGTGAAATGGTGGTGGCCGGGGCCTGAGGGGAAATGGAGGATTATTGTTTAATGGGTAGAGAATTTTAGTTTTGCAAGATGAAAAATCTTTGGAGATCTGCTATGCAATAATGTGAATATACTCGATACTGCTGAAGTGTATACTTAACAGTGGTTAAGATGGTAGCATGTCTGTTATATGGAGTGTTTTTACCATAATTTTAAAGGTAAGAGAAGGAGGTCATTGGTCCCCTCCAGGTGAACCCTCTAATCCATATCTCCAGGCAGAGGGACTTTGACCAAGCTGCCTAGTGGCTCACCTCTGCCTTCCAGCTGAAGCGTAAGGCTATCAATAAGCCCCACGCTGGGCTCCTTCTAGCCTCAGCTAACGGCCAAGCTGCACTTCCCCTGGCTCCCCACAGGGGACAAGTACCCTGCCTGGCCCCAAGCTCAGCACAGGCTGCGAAGTCAGCTGGCCTCAGGCTCAGGCCACGTCGAGTGCACAGAACCACCTTGCTTCAAGCAAAAGGAAAGAAGTCCAGTCTTGACCTGCGCCTCTCAAAGACCTTTCAGAGACTCCAGGCCATAACTGGGCCTCCACCAACACTCCCTAAAATCCTCTTTCTCTCTCTCCCGTTCTCTCCAACCCGCAGCTCCTAGGACTAAAAACTCCCTGACTTGGCGCTCTTCCTGAAACTTTGACACATCCGGACCGTGTCGGTCTGATAGATTCTCTCTCCACTTCTGCCTCACTCTCCATAACCAAAGTTGTGGGCCCTGCTGGAAAGGCCCGGGTCCCCTCGGAGCACTCAAGAGAGGCAGAGTCGGCCTGGTGAGAGAAGGTCTCTTTGGAAGGACGAAGGCAGCCCACATATACACATTTTGCCATTTTTCACCACCTTCTTCAAGTTGCAAGCCTCTTGTTCCTTGCAGCTCGGGCTGTCCCTCCCCGGAACTGCCTTTGCGGCCCTCCGGGGTCTCTCGAGCACCCCTCCAACACCACATTTGTCACATTCATCTCATTGCTTACCAATTGTCCCTCGAAATGGGAGCATGAAGAGGGCCGGGGCAGCATTATCCTTGGCTGCACAAGCCTGTGGATTGCAATGAGGATGGATTGGATGAGATGGGCAAAGAACCAAGCCAGCATGAAAGCCGAGGGCAGGAAACACCATGGACACAGATGAGGAAGTGGCTTGCAAGTGAAAGGCTACTCTATGGGCCCACCACATGGGACACCCAGGTTGGGGTCAAGGAAGGGATATTTTTTGATGAGGGTGAAAGGAATTTTCAAGTAGATACCTGGCACTAGAAAGGTCACATCAAACAAATCTGTCTCCCCTCCTGATCTGATCCAGTAGGGAAATATTTTCCTCCCTTTTCTGGGCATGAATCAGAACCCTTGGGCAGTAGGCGGTGCTACCTCTACTTTACAGATGAGGAAACCGAGGCTTGGGAAGCTCGAATTATACTTGAATTTGCGCTTAGTCTGTGTTTTTGTAATAGCAAGGTCTTTTTTCAGCCTTTTGATTTATAAAGCTCATGCTTGGACTCTGCCTATTCCAGACAGTACAGCTGTTGAATAAATTATAATCACATTTAGCACCTTTCAACAATAATTCAACTGTGCTCACAGATCCTACGGGTCAAAAATTCAGACAGCAAAGTGGGGACCACTTGTTTCTGTTCCGCAGTGTCTGGAGTTCACCAGGGAAGACTCCAAATCTGGAGACTCCTGGATGGCAGCCTCAGGATTCACCTGGATTCCCACTAATTCATTCATTCATTCATTCATTCATCCATTTGTATGTCTGCTACCTGGACTGGTATGACCAGAAGGCTAGAACTGCCAGCTGGACCACCTAGCACGGCGTCTCCTTCTCCCCATGGAACTGGCTCAACATGTTGTCAATGACAGAACAGGTCATCTCACCTGCAAGGTGAGAGTTTACATCTTTCCAATAAACGAAGAATCAAGGGTCCCTGCCCCATTGACAGAAATTGATGAAATTTAGTCTACTACATATTTTCACATTAATTGGTAGGTTTTTTTTAATGCATGAAGAAGCTCACCATCAAAATACAGAAAAATTGTTCACAGATATATTGAAGAAGAAAATAAAATATAAAGTCTCTAATACAATTTTTCTGAGATGCTCAGTTCAACAAAAGGGCTGCTACTACTGGCATCTGGAAACTCTGAAAACACCACTCCAAGTGTATTCTGAGTAAGGGGGACAGGAGCTTCCCACTACATCCAGAGGTGGAGGACTGTAGGACATGAGGAGACTCAGAGTAGAGGAACAGGGGAGGAAGTAACGGGACACTCGGTCATCCCACTCAGTTTTCAAGGCCTGGCCGAGGCTGTGTCCTGCTTGTCCTGGGCATGCAGTTTCCAGCAGCAGCACATCCAGAAAGCTGGGAGGTGGTGATTTGGTGGACACTACAGGACCCAGAAACTGACTCATTACCAAAAGCCCCAACCATGTAGGGAATTAGAGATTGCAGCAGAGGAGCAGGTCCCCAGCGTGGGAGCCGGGGCGGAGAGGTGGGCGTCCAGTGAATTTCTGTCTCCTCGCACCCCTCCCTGCCTTGAGGCTCATCTCCTGTCCCTGGCTGCTCTTCGGGGGCTCAAGCATCTCGACTCCTGCCTGAGACAATGAAGTTGGAGACGCTCGACACACAGGCTAGTGCATGAGGACAGCCCGTGGCTGGCATCCACCCTGATGCCTGCCTTCTTCCAAGGCGGGGTATCTTGGTCTCCTCCTGAAAATTCATCACTGGCCTCCTGCTTTGGGGCTCTTCTGGCCTGAGGCACCTCCAGCTTCCAGGCTCCCAGTGCTGAAATCCGTCTCCCAGCTGGAAGAGAAGAAACTGGAAACGCGTGTGTAGGGGCCCTGGGCTGTGCCCGGCCACATGCAAGCATCTCCCAGCACAGGGACTTGATCTCAGGGTTGCAAATAAGACTGGATGGGAGACTGAGTGACACGCGGAACACTGAGTAGGAGGGGAGGTTCTGCGGATTTCTGTGGAGTGCACAGCTTAGCTCGTGTGTGCTGCAGGGTACTGGGCCCTGGAGGGTGGGAACCTGGGGAAGCTTTCAGAGAGAGCTCCAAACACAGTCGCCACATTCCTGGGTGATCACCAAGGACCCTAAAATCTTTGAGCACCACAAGGGGAGTAGGAGCAGGAAGAAGATGGAGGATTCTACGAGAGGCCAGAGAGGGCTCAGGTGAGATCAATCCTGGGGAAGGTTTAAAGGTTCTACAATAGCTGGTGGAGCCCAAAAGCCAGAGACATGAGGTTGGGGATGTGCACACAGGCCAGCATGCACACGCACACCAGGAGGCTGGGGCAGCAGGAAAAAGCCCAGAATTTCACAGAAGAAGCATTGGTACTGGCCAGGGAAGGCCAGCAGAGCACTGGCTGGATTCAGTCACCTGTCTGCAGACTAGTCACTGAGCACCTGCAAAGTGCCCGGCACAGAGCAGCACCTGTGGGCCAGCCCCGAGGGAGCCCGTCTTTGGAAATGTCAGGAAGGGACAGAGATTGACAAGCCTCAGTTCCCTCCCCTCCCTGCTACACAGTGTTCTCATCTCCGGAGAGTCTGCTTTTCTCTGCTATTTCTGGCCCTTGCAGCCAAGAAGCAGGTAGAAAATTTGTTTCCTTTAATAAATAAAATAAAGTCTCCCCACCTCACTCTGGCCTCCAGGCTGATTCCTGTAATACAGAGTCAAGCAGGCTTCGTGGTGTGTGTATGTTTTAATAAACAAGAATCATTTCCCCAACCTCATGTTAAACAGAAACCTCTCCTTCAGGAAGGCCCAGGAAGGCACTGAAGTGACCTCTCACGTCAGGGAGGATGAAGATAGGTCCTCCAGAGGGGCACTTGTAGGGCAGGTGGCACGAAGTCATCCCCACCCCACCCACCTCAGAGCTCCTAAACCCAGCTGGCTGACCACAGACCCTCATCAACAAATCACCCAGCATCGGGGTCACGGTGCTTCCCCAAAGCCACGGCGAGTCCCATGAAGAAGCGACCACAGCGGGGCCCACTCTCATCTGCATCCTGGGTGTCCCAGGGCCTCCGAGCTGGTCCCTCAGAGACCTGCAAGCAATGGAGCCCAGCGTTTGGTTTCTTGTGATTGTTTTTTAACTAGGTAAATAATATCTCAGAGGCAGACATCTATAAAATGAGCCGTTCTGCCTCAGCAAGGCTTGTCGCCGAGATGAGGGCTTGTTCTTTTCAAACTACACCAACATCCCACAGGTACAAAAGTCCCTCTCAACTGATTGACTCACAGCGATTTGGGAACAGGAGCTACAGTGCTGCCTTGTGGAGCTCTTCATAAAAGGATGCACTCCTCATGCCTCTGAAAGGCCCCTCAGGACCTCGCAGTCCCCCAGGATCAAGAGCCAAGCTGCCATTCCCAGTAGGATAGTGTCCAGGGCCCCAGACAGCAGGCAGAGCTGGTTACGGGGCAGGAGTCCAGAGTGGGTCTAATTTTCTGATGCCGGCCATAGAAGCTTTCCCCTCCAGGCAGCTCCACACATTCCCCAGACAGGAGGAGTAGTCTGTGCTGCTGAACAGAGAACAATCCTCGCTGGTGAGGACGGGAGGAGGGAGGCCTCTGCCTGGGGAGTCACCCAGTCCCCAGGTGCGGCTCTCTACAGCAAAACCCACAAAGGGCCCCGCAACACAGAGATCTCCAGGAGCATGATACGCTGGCTGCTCAACCTGGCAGATCACCCTCTTCACCCTGCTCTGTTATTCATGGACCTCTCCCACTGTGCCATGGATCACAAGGGTCATGTGGCTTGATTTGGCCAAGGGATATTAGTGGGCGTCACAACAGCAGAGAATTGAAATGTGCTTATGGGGCTGGGCTTGTCTTCTTAGGTTGCTAAGACTGTCACAAGGAGGACATCTCTGCAAAGCTATTCTCTCTCCAGTCTAAGCCCCAGGACAAGACAAGTGGATCCAAGACTTAAGCTGACCTATACCCAGAAGCAGAGCTGCCCCAGGAAGTCCACAGGCATGTAAGCCAGAAACAAATGCTGACTGATGCAAGAGTAATGTGGTCACTTGTTATGCAGCATTGTCACGGCAGTAGCTGACTGATATACTTTTATTTTAGGACAGGTTGTAAGAGTAATGTATGTAAAGCACTTGGGCAAAGATTAAATGCCATTAGTCAGCACTTCTCTTCTAATCCCCAGGGAGATCTGTTGAGACTGGAGATCTAATTGCATCTTCCCGGTTTACTGACCTTCAAGGGCTTTCTATTGTTTTCATAATACAGACCAAACTTGATATGGTAAACAATCCCCATTTAAATTGTCCTCCATCACCAGCCCTCTACCTTTGTCACAGGTACATTTCTAGCCATGATTCTTTCGATATGCCAAGCTCTCTCATGCTCCATGCTGCTGTATATGCTGTTCCCTCTGCCCACAGTTCCCTTCCCCTTTGGCTTCCTGCCAAACCCAATGCCCAGTCTCCAAGGGTTCACCCAGATTTTGAGCTAAGGAAACACACGTCTAACACTGTGCCCACAGCCAACCTCTCCTGTTACCCTGGCCCTTCCATGGTTCCTCCATGCCTAGGAGTCCCTGATGGAATGAGGGTTTCAGCTCTACCAAGCACAGCCCTAACCAGAGGGGTCCCCTCTGGACTAATGAGCCAAGCCCCTTCAGGCAACCCATCATGTTTTTCTGCAGCCTCACACAGACCGTCCCCACTGTTCCTTCTCTTAGCCACAGCCAGCAAAGAGCATGGAATGTCCCGTGTATCCACCGTCCTTGACACTCACCATCTCCTGGGTCCCAGCCCGCCTCAGCTGTTCATCCCTTACCCGGCGTCCGCCTGGCCAGCCAGTCCCTTATCCACAAGCAGATGAAGGCAGATGGTACTTTGACAAGTACTTTGTTGCCATTCTGGATTGGGAGGAAGAACAGTGGTGAGCCTTGTGGCGACTTACCCAGATTCAGCACACCTGGTGCATCCTCGGTCTGGCAAAACGCAGACGCTGCCAAGCACAGGTGAGGTCACTAGGAAAACAGGACTCCCCTGGGCTGCTGGTGGGCACACAGCTGCCACAGCCACTCCAAATTGCAGCTTCCACTGAAACTGTGAATAGCATCCCTCGGCTATGACTTGGTGGCTTCCTTGCCAGCGTGTCCTGGAGACCCCTGCACATGTGTGCGTAAAGACACATGCAGAAGGATGTACATTCCATATTGTTTCAGATAGCAAAGAGAAATTGGAAACAACCTACAGGTCTATTAATAGGATGGATCCTTTTTAATATAGAGAACAGCAGTTAAAAAAATGAACTAGAATTGCCAGTTTGGACATAGGCCTACAACTCACATTGTTGAGTGAAATAAAACAAGTCACAGAATGATATGAATAGCATAATGTCGTTTATGAAGGGGAAAACACACCCAGGGATATTATTATTTCCTAGGGGTATGTGAGTGCATGGGAAAGGCTTTTCTTTCTTTCTTTTTTTTTTAAAGGACTGAATACATCAAACTCATTATAGAGGATACCACTGGGAAGAAGAGAAGGGATTAGGATACAGAGAGATGGAGCCCTGAGATTTATCTATTGTAGTTTCAATTTTTTCATGGGCATTGGAGCACTGTAGTCATGTAATATCCATGCAATTTGGGGCAACTACGATAAATGTTAACACTGGAAATAAGAGAACTGTTATTTTTGACTTGATGCTCTTCTGTATATTTTAAGTTTCATTTTAAAATGGCCAGAGGAATTGTTCAACAATCTATTGAGTGTCCACTGGGTGCCTGGCCACAGCGAGGTCTGTGAACATGAAAAACCCCTTTGAAGAGAGAAAAGGAGCGATGCCCGGGGGAAAGGTGCAGAATGGGTGCCAGGCGATGACTAAAAGCACGTTTAGTCCAGCGATGACAGAAAGCACGTTCATTAGCAACCAGGCTGGATCCAGGAAAATCGCCACCCAATGGAAAATGTATTTTCCATTTTAATAGTGATGGAGACTAATCAAAACTAGCTTCAACTCTGAAGTGTATTAAGGACCCAATTAATAACTTTGATTCAAGCAATTACTTAAAATTGGAATTTGCTAAGCGAGGAGAATGAGGCATTCATTAGCGCAGTGACGCGTGTCACCTGGCAGGGGTGGGGAGTCCCGGGGGTGGAGAGAGACGTGGGGTGGAGGTGAGCTGTTCGCCGTCTTTCTGTGAGGTGGGGAGACTGCTCATAGCCCATCAGGCCCCAGCGGGGCTCAAGTCCAATCAAAACACGTGGCTTTCAATCATGTCGCCTGGGTTTGTTTTACTTTGGCCCCATGTCTTTAATTTTAAAGGCTTGCAGAGTGTACGGGTTTGTATTCCCTCAGAAGAAGATCCTGAGACAAGGATTCAAATTCAAATTTTTCACTTGGGAGATGCAGAGACCACCAGCAAGGAAGGAGGCAAGTGACACAGGGAAAGGGAGACACCCAGAAAGATGGACTGTTAAAGCGGCCTCCCAGGGTCGGTACGGCAGGCGGAAGGACACACAAAGACAGCAGAATCTTAATCCCCAGAAACTACAAACACGCTACCTTACACGGAGAAAATGAATTGAAATTGCAGATAGAATTATGGTTGCTAATCAGCTGGTCTTGAGGTGGGAAAACTATTTTCAGTTATACAAGAGGGACCGTGTTATCCTAAGGGTCCTCATCTGAGGAGGAGGGAAAGAATTAAGACTCAGAGGATGTGACCTGGGAAAGATCAGCGGGCCATTGCTGGCTTCAGAGATGGAAGAGGAAACCGCAAGCCGAGAAGCGAGGCAGTTCCAAAAAGCTAGAAAAGGCACCGAAATGCGTTCTCCCCCACAGTCTCCTGAACAGCCTTGCTTACACCTGGCGCTCAGCTCGGCAAGACCTGTTTCAGACTTCCAACCTTAAGAACTACAAGCTAATCATTTATGGGACGTCACTAAGTTTGTCAGAGTGTGTTATAGCAGCAATAGGAAGTGAATTCAGGCAACTTGGGGAAATTATAGAAAATGGTGCAAAATTCATCTGGTATTAGCCCGGCCCGGGAGGAAGGGCTTGTGGTGTATAGACACCTCAGTCATTGGTAGGAGGTGATCCCCTGTGGGTCTGGGAAAGGGTGACAGAGGCACGGGGATGCAGTCACCACGGGAAACCATGAGAGCGCACTAAACGGCAGGGTCTGGAGGGGAAGGGAAGCCCATTGCTGAGAGTCTTCAGTGGTGCCGTGCCACGTCCCCCTCTAGGCACCATTTCACCTCCACCTTGCAGCGACTTCTGGGCCCAGATGAGAGTAACTTCATTTTTGCTAGGTGGTGAAATGAAGGCCCGAAGAGATAAAGTGACTTCTCCAAAGTCATGCAGCTTGCAAGCGGCAGAGCCAAAGATGGAACCAAGAGCCATCTGATCCCAGAGACAGCCTCCTTTCCACCACACCAAGGCCAGGAGGCCCACTTGGCAGCACTTGTGAACCCAAAGGTCAGACGCTTTCTGCAGTTCTGAGGCGTCTGGGGATCGCCGCACCAAGCTGCTCTGCGGAGAAGCACAGATAAAAAGCACTGCCGAATCCCCCTCAGAACAACTCGCAGTAGCCACAGCTGCCAGGCAGCTGACTCCACAGCGAAACTACACGGCGAGCAAGGGTCCAAATCCTCCCTTCCCACTCCTGCTCGGCCTCTGGCCGCACCCCTATTTCCGCCAGGGGAGGAGGAGAGGAAATAGTTCAGCAGGAGCTCACTACATTAAGATGACCATGACTAATGGGTGAATTGCCCTGTCCAGAGACTTCCAATGTTGCCACCCTGGATCTCATCAGAAATCCCAGAGTGCACTTCACACCTCTCCACACCAGCAGCAACAAGCCCTCCAACTGCAGGTGGCAAAAATGAGGGCTGGCTGTGGGGGCCTGGGGAGTGGGGGGCAAAGGGATCCCCAAGGTCTATGAAGAACTCACACCAGGGTGGAAGAGAGATTTGAGGACCAAGTTCACTCATTCCTAAAATGAGGAATGTTGGGATGCACACTTCCCAGTGGACCACAGTGGAGATCAGACATGAGCAGGGGTTCATTTCAGACCCCCCACAAATGGCAGAGATCACCGCCACCACATGGATGAGGCTGAGCACTGTCCTGAGGAGGGAGTCCTGGCTCCCTATTTGATATCTGGTGGAGTCTGAACTTGCTGAGATGCATGAGGGAAAGAGCAGACTCTAAAATACATGGATCTGGATCTGGATTCCGCCGTCTCTCACTTCTTCACCCAGGAGCTGGGCATAGTGAGCCCCTCCCGGAGCCTTGTGGGAAGGTGAGAGGAGCTCTGCGCTCAGGCCAGTGCAATGCCAGCCGACGGCAGCAGCTCCCGTCTGCCAGGCACCACGAGCTTGTCGGATCTCTGACACAGCTCTCACCAGATGGCCCTCCCTCTGCTCCACCGCTGGTCGAGAAGGTGCCTGGGGCAGAGTGTAGCAGCAGAGCGGCTACCAAGGCAGGGGGCGTGGCTTCAGGAGGAGGAGCCCTCTCAGGGGACAGCCACAGTGACCCAGGTGGACAGAGGCAAAGGGCATGAACTGGGAGACCAGGACTCCCTTACATTTCTGCCGCTCCAGACACCCCCATGTGTCTGCTGTCCCTCCCCCAAGGAAGCAAGTCCTGGTCTTCAAGGTGTCAGCCCTGCGGTGTCGCAGGTGAACAGATCACCATGTCACTCGGGGCTCGTTCTCCTGTACTTCCCAATGGGGAAAGAGGAAGAGGCAGGACAGCCATCCTACTGCCGCTGTACTAGATGCATCAGTAGGATGCAGGGGGCCACACTGCACCTCGGTCCACCTTTTACGAGATGCCTGTCACATGCTTGTCCAGCTCCTGATAGGCCTGCGTCTCTCTTCCCTTTGGCTACTGTTTGTGTGTGTGTCCCTGACTCAGGCAAAATCCCAGGACAGGTATAAAAGCGACTCCTGCTCCTGGGGCCTTAAAGAATGGCTCTGCCCACACGCTGGCTGCAGTGAAGGCCCAGCCCAACCTCGCAGGAGCCAGAGCCCCAGGTGACACTCCAGTAGCAGAAGTATACCTTCTCGGTTGCCATGACCCCCCCACCAGAGGTTCCACCCTTGCCTGACCAGGAGGCCCCTGCTACGTAACAGATGAGAAGATCTCCTAGTAGGCTCCTTGGAAAGACTCTGGGCTACAGATTCTCATCCAGAACATTCCTGACCTTGGGTCCAGGGGAGACCCCTTAAAAGGGAAGAGGCAGGGGTGGCAGAGCTGACTGCAGTGGGTGGTGATGAAGCCTTCCACTGTCCCCAGGGTGGGGGGCTAGAGCCAGGGTGGCCCCTTGTAGAGCTCCTAAATTGAAGCCAGAGGGATCAGGCCATCATAACTACCCTCCTCTAGGTCAGTCATTAGCTATGAGGTCAGGCTTGCCCTTGAGGAGAGAGTCCCTTATATCAAGGGCAATCTCCAGCGAAGGACGTGCAGTTCCAGCTCCCGGTGATGGGTGCCAAGGCCTGCAGACAAGTCAGGCACCACAGCCCCGGGGTCCACTCCCGAGGAAGACCTGCTGGCAGAGGCAGGCAGAGGACGGAGCCCAGGGCCAGGGTGGGGGTCTCCTTGTCCCCTTCAGTCCCAGCTGATTGGCCCTCGACCCTCCACACTTCCCTGGGACCCCACAGTGGCGAGGCCTCCCCATCCTCACGCCCCAGGCGACCTAAGCAAGCGGGCCTGCCCCCCACAGAGAAGCTAACAGAGACATCAAAGCTTCAGCCTCTCACTTGCCAGCGGCTTTGAAACACATTTCTGAGATTGCTGCACTGGGGAAGATGAAAAGTCCTCCTATTGAAGAAGCTGAGGGTCTCAAGCGTCAGAAACAGAGTGGGTGGGCTCAGGGAGATGGAAAAGTAGAGTGCTTTCGTGCACCAGGTGGTGGTATGGAAAAGTCAGAAATAGGAACACACAGAGTAAAAATATGTGCTGGATCAAAGCAGTGAAATCTTAGTTCCTGGGTGTCTGAAGCAGCAATGGATGCGTGCAGGGCCCAGCTGAGGTCAGGGGAGTGAGCACATTGCCAGGAGGAAATAAAAGGCCTGCCTTGATTCACTCAATCACTTATTCGTGTAAAAAGAATTAATGAACACCTACTAAGTGCCAGATACTGCCAAGGTCCAGGGTATGGAGGGAAGAGGAAAGACCTATCCCTTCCCCATCTCTGTCCCTGTCCCTGCCTGCCCTGGGGCTGGAGGTGCCAGACAATCAAGGGTGAAAGGTGCTGAGGTGCAGAAACACGGAGACCATGGGACTCAGGAAGAAGGGAGGATTTCTGGAGGAGGCAATGCCAGAACTGAGTCCCAAAGGATGAGGAAGAGAGAAGCAGTAAAGAGGAGTGGGCAGAAGAAAGTGTGAGGGAGGCAGGAGGGAACAGAGACTTGACAAGGGAGTGGAGGAGGTGAAGGTGATCAGATCATACAAGGCCTTGGAGACTTGGCAGAAAGTGTGGATTTGATGAGGGCAGTAAGGAACCACAGAGGAGTCTTTAGCAGGAGCATTGTGATGGTTTAGATCTAGAAGGTCCCCCAAAGTCCCATGTGTTCAGAGGTGGGGCTTTTGGAAGGTGATTGGACCATGGGTGTGCTATGCTCATCAGTGGATTGACCCATAATGAGTTCATTCTTGAGTGTGCTGTTAGAAGCTGGTGTCCAGCTGGAGGTACATCGCAAGGGGTGTGAATGGGAAGGGTATATTTTTGTCCCTGGCTCCTCCCTTCTCTCTCTGCTTTCTGACTGCCATGAGGTGAGATGAGGTGAGCAGCTTTCCTCTACTGGACCCTGCTACCATGATGCTTCTGCCTTGGAGCCAGCAGACCATGGACTGAACCCCATGAACCCTGATTCAAATTAAACCTCTCCTCTTGTAAATTGTGTGTATTGGGTATTGCCTCCCAGCAACAGGAGTGCTAACTAATACATGCATATAGGATCCCATCTATGGGTTAGGACACTGAGCAGCCTCATCAGGCATTGATTTGCTTTTAAAATGCCCCTATGTGTCATAGCCTGTAGCTCTGGCCTAAGATCCATGATGGCTGGGCTGATGGGGCCCTAGTGGGGCTTGAAGACAGTCCATTTCTGAGACCCTTGATTTGGCACTCAGTGCCCAGCGTGTTCTCACCCTTATCTGCAAATCTAGCATCTTTTCTGGGACTCCGAACAGGTCATGCTCAAAGTCCACTTAAACTTTTACATTCCTCCACCATACCAAGAAGTCTCACTGTTGCTGGGCTTTACTTGTCCCATTTCATGTACCTAGAATACCCTCTTCCCTGCCCACTGCACCTGCCAACTCCTGCCTGTCCCTAACCTGCAACCACCACCACATCCACCCCCAGGCTTGTCAAGTGCACCCACTTAAGTACACTCAAGTCAAGTGCTCCCATTAAGGTAAGCACCTGTTCACATGTCTGTCTACACCCAAAATGTCAGGCTCCTAAAGGGCAAGGACTTCATCCATGCACTCTTCAAAGCATACCAGGATTAGCTCTATCCAACCCTTGCCTCCCTGACGCAGGAGGACTCTTCAAAGATCATCTTACCCAGACCTGCTATGGTCAGCACTTCCCCCTAATTTCCTGTGTAGAAACTGAATTGCCAAAGTCTAATATTAAGAGGTAGAGCCTTTATGAATAGGATTAATGACCTTATAGTAGAAGCTTCGGAAAACTGCTTTCCCTCCCACCTCTTCCACCTTCCCACATTATGAGGACATCGCTTCTGTCCTCTGCAAGACAGGTGCCATCGTAGAAGCAGAGACAGAACCCTCACCAGACGCTGAATCCGTGGCACCTTGACCTTGGACTCCCCATCCTCCAGAAGAGAGAGAAACTAAACCCTGCTGTTTATAAATTACTCACCTAAGTGATTTGTTCTAACAGCACAGCTGGGGTTTAACTTGGCCCTTTCTAAAGACTCCTCCCTTAACATTTTCCAACCTAGTTCTCTAAGTCCTCCAAGGAATAGCAGGCAGTATGTCCATCCAAATGGTCTTAAGTGTGATGCCCAGAGTCCTCTGGGCTGTAATCTCAGTCCCCCTGGCTACAGAGTCATATATAATAGGCACGTTGCCTCCTCAAATGAGGCTGCAGATCCTTTAATGAGCCGCTTCAGGGGAAGAAGAGGGAAACGTTACTATAGCCACCACTGCAATGGCCCCAAGCTCCCACACACCAAACCCCCTCCCTGCTCCCAGGCCCCATAGCGGCAAGGCAAGCACAGTCTGGCATCTAGCCCTTTCCCCTGGCCCCACGGGGCCAGGGCTCACAGACAACCCCAAGGACACCATTTCCTGGAGACAAGCAAAGCAAAGTGGAGCAGCAGATGGTGCTGCATCACGGGAATGGGAGAACTGGGGCGGACGGGTGTCCCATGACTCTGCAGCCCAGGGGATTAGTCACGGCCACCGAGCCCTGAGGAGGCATTTGGGTGCTGGGCTGGGGGAGTGTGTGGAACACACAGAGATACCCTGGGCACATGTTTCTGCTATGGCAGCAGGAGCAGAGACATTGCTCCCTTGATCACATTCTCCTCAAGCAGGCAAGGCCACCTCGTTGGCCTGAGGTGGTGGATCAAGAAGGGGAGATGAGAGGACCGAGGAAGGCTGACAGTGACTCATCTTCCAAATTAGCGACTTCAATTGGGAAACAGATCTATTGATCACACCTGCACACGGGAGCCCAGGGAGGCCTTGCGTCTTCACAGAGGCCACAAAGCACCATGCGTTTCATGTAAAGCACGTGCCAGGCAAGGCCTTTCTGCACCTAAGGATTACATGTGGTGAGGACAGCCTGGTCCAGGGAGGGCCAGGGATACAGGAAGCACAGCATCATGATGGGAACAGCATCTTCCCTCGTTGTCCTTATTTATATTTTATTATGACTTTATTGAATGTTTTCTTGCAGGTCACCTCAAATCCTTTAAGGAATAAAGCAAAGCAAAATAAATAAATGCTTTGAATTAAAGCGTAGGAAGGACAACATCCAGTGACAGAAGAGAGTGCTAAGATAATCAGAGGGCGGCTTTGGACAAAGACACACACACGCACACGCACACACGCACACACACCCATGACAAGCAGCAGCAGCAGCAGCTCTGATCTACATGTGGCCCCAGGACAGATTTCCACATTTAATCCCTTACCTGGGCAGCCTGAGTTCCTGGGGACTGTCATTTTCTTCAGTCCCCTCTGAGCCTAGCACTGTGCCCAGAGAAGGGAAGAGGAGCAGAGGAGGGTGCCAGGGCTCTGGAGCCAGATCACAGTGTTCAAATCCTCCTCTTGCTTCCTGCTGTGTGACCTGCATGCCTCTTTATTCCTTGCAGTGAAATGAGGTCGGTACAGCACCCGCCTGGACAGGGCAGAGTTGGGCTCATGAATGGAAAGCACCAAGCGTAATGCATAATGTTACTCAGTAAATACTAGTTCTAAGATCAGAACCTGGACCCCAGGAGTCGCCTGCCCAGTGGAAACAAGACTGAGACTGTGGGGGAGCTCGTGTTTTAGAGACACCAGCCCCGTGGTGTGATATGAACTGTGGGTTCCAGAAGATCCCAGAGCAGGGAGGGCTGGAAAGTCTCAGGAAGACTTCATAAGAAGGAAGGGCGTGGAGTGTCCAGAGCTGGAGAGGACAAAAGACAGGGCTCCAGGAAGGGGAACCGCACACAGTAAGGCGAAACAGGATGCACAGAGGCTTGGAGACCAGAATCAGACGGGGCGTGGAGGGCTGTATGGAGGCTGGGATAGGAAGCAGGAAAATTCTGATTCGGGAAGGCGGGCTCGCTCCTGGCAGCATCCCTGCACCCAGCAAATACGCCTAAACTTGATCTGTAGCTGTTTGCTGTCTCCTGCCTGAAGACTGTAAACTAAACAGAGAGACCACAAGATGAATCCACATGGACTGACAGCTCAAAGCAATGCATATGTGTGACCTGGATTCACACAAACACCTGACGTAAAAAGTAAATGAGTAACAGATTTTTGTCTTGATCCAAGGACAGCGTCCTGGAATTTCTGCCTTTTGCTTCATTTAAAGAACTGAAATTAGGCCTGCACCAGAGAGGTAGGAGTTCCTGGTTGTAGCAAGGGGTACAGTGCTAGCAGCTGGCACACTCCAAATAAATACATGTTAATGAACGTATGAATGAAAGATGGAAGGAAGGAAGGAATTGGAGAGCTCATTAATGTTTTTCAAATACCGTCCTCTTGCCTGTGAGTTGGAAGATGGCTGTAATTCTCACCAGCTGAAGCTGTTCTACACTGAACTTCAGTAGATAATGTGAACTTCAAGGCCAAGCACGTCCAAGGTTAACAGCGCCAGGATCTCAGGAGGAGCATTTGTGATTCTGAATTAAATCTTGAAAGAAGAGGAACTGGAATGGCAGGGCAGGGGTCAGGAAGTGCCGCTTCCTGCTTGGGGCCTGGGGCAGGATGGATGGGCTGTCCTGCTGGATCTGCAGGTCTGGCCCTCTAGGCTTCCTGAGCATCCCTCAGTTGCACTTCCTCATACCCTCTATGTACAAGGGACACGCTCAGGGGAGAACAGTGCCCCTCTCCTCCACAGCCTGCAGCCACCTCTACTTCAAACCAGCTGTTTAATAATGCACAATTATCTCACACAACTGTGTGCCTGGCCCCGTGCTAAGCACCTGCACACGTTATCTCATTTGCTCCTCTTAGAAGCCATCCTGAGAAGCTATTAACAGACCCACTTAAAAGATGGTGAAACTGAGGTTCAGAGAGGTCTGAGGCCCCACCCCTGGAATTCAGAGCCGGGATCTCCCAAGCCTGTACTCTCAACACCTCTGTAGTCACCCTCGGATGAGCATCAGGATTTGCCACATTTACATACTACCTGTACTCTTGTTTACTTAGTATTTTTCTTTAAACTGACTCCCTTTATTTTTTTAACCGAAATAAATACATTTGAAGGAAATCGTGTAAAAATAGTATGGAGAGTAACCAGGAAGGAAAACAGTGAGCTAAACCACATTGAATACTTTGCAGAAGGCACCTACCTGGGTCTTTCCTGCTTACTCTGTACTCTGCATTCAAAAAGAGGCAAAAAGCCAAGCATGGTGGCACACACCCGTAATCCCAGTACTCTGGGAGGATGAGGCAAGAAGTTCACAAGTTCAGGGCTAACCTGGGTAACTTTAGCAACTTAGCAAGACCTTGTCACAAAATAAGAAAAATAAATAAATAAATAACAGAGGAGGGCCAGGCATGGTGGTGCATGCCTGTAATCCCAGAACTTGGGAGCCTGAGGTAGGAGGACCACTGTGAGAAAGAAGAGAGAAGAGAAAAGAAAAGAAAAAAGAAAGGGCTAGGGATGGAACTCAGAGTCAAGGCCTTGGGTTCGATCCCCAGGACCACAAAAAGTAGGAGGAGGGCCAAAAGCCTGCGGGCCATGGCACCCCCTCCCTCCTTCACCACGGCAGGACGAGGGAACTCATCCTGTGATCCAGTACTGCAGACACTGTGTCTGGGCCCGTGGTAACATCCCCTGCGACCTGCCCACCCTCAGTACACTTGGGCCACCCGTGGAAAACAGCCCCATCCTGTCCTGGAACTTGGCCACTCCCACTGTGTCCAGTGCTGTGTGTTGACATTCCAAATCCCTGTGGTCACCTGCTAAATGGTCAGATCCTCCCTCAAGTGACACCAAGGCCCAAGACACGACCAAGGCCCACCCACACACCTGAAAGTCACCCCCCGCCCCCACCCTCCTGAGTGGCACTGCCGTCAACACAGGGACCCAAACCAGAAAGGAAGGAGTTATGCCGAAGCAGCCAGGGACGCTGCCAGACACAAGATTCTCGGGCTCTAATCCAGCACCGGTTACCCGCCGTAGGTGAAGACCTTTCCCCCATCCTCCTTTGCCAGCAGTGTGTGGGAGGCACTCCGCTCTGGT
>PVJO010024611.1:0-24156 GCA_004026905.1 Hystrix cristata
CTGACTCTTTGACCTTGAGCTTGCTCAACTTACTCTATGGGCTGTCCTCTTGCCTTCCAGCCTAAGGGAAAAACTCCTTTGAAGCTGGTATCTTTTTCCTTCTAACATATAATGTTATGATAAGCCCCAGGTCGTGGGGTCACGCTTCCCATAGCAGCGACTCCTCCAGGTGGGGTCAGAGACAGCACTGCCACACCTAGCCTCTCCCTTCCCCACCTCTTCCCCACCTCCACAGTGACCAAAGGTCTCCCCGAGTGACTTTGGGAGGTATTCACAGGCCACCGATCTTGCGGGCATTCAGCGTAACACCATCAGTGCTAACTCTGCCTGACTGACATCGATCCCCACCTACCTCTGTGCAGATGTGGCATTTATCAAATTACTACAAACCGCGCCCCGGAAAGGAAAGGTATAAACTTTCCCCCCCCTCCCCTGCCCCCAGGAAACTGGCAGTCTTGAGGGGGTATTCGGGGCCATGTAACCCCATTCTCTGGCTATTGTTTCTCTCCTAATATAAGCAAAACATAATTCAACAGCTTAATTGGCATTTCTCCCACAGAACTGAATCCTCAGAAAGTGCAACCTAAGAACAGCGCTCTGCAATGATTCGCTTTTAAAGATTTCACTTCCTCAAGATACTATCAACAAAAGCTGCCAGAATGGACTGTCTCAGGATGATAGATGGTTTAATAATAAGGACATGTTTCACGCATATAAGGTCAAAAAGGGACGTCTAAACGAACTGACACTGTCCCCAACCCCCTTCATCTTCGGTTTTCTTACCCTTCGTGTCTAAAAATAAGAAAAAGGGGTGGGAGAGCCCAGGGCTAACCTCACCTCTGGTTTGCCCAGCGAGAGGACGGCGCACACTTTTTCCAGGCCGGCCCCATCCCGGAAAGCTGAGCTCTTCCATTTACAAAGCAACACCCACGCCGGGTCCCTGCGCTCCCAGCCCGACGGGGAAGGCACGGTCGGGTCGGCGCTGCGGCAGGGAAACTTGACCTCAAAAAGCGCGGAATCCGCCCCCGCGGGTGCGCGCCCCGGCCGAGGGCCCTCGGCGGCGGGGAAGAGACCCCTGCCCCGGCGCCCGCGTCCTCCCCAAGCCCGGGGCGAGCGGCCCTCGGCCCCGAGCGTCCAGCAGCTGGCCCCCGCTCCCGCGAAGCGCGCAGGGCGACCCGGGCAGCGCGGTGCCGGCCCCCGCGGCGCCCCCAGCGGGGAGGGACGCGGCGCCCGCGTTCTCCCCGCAGGAAAGCGAAAGTCGCGAGGCAGGGGCCGGGGTCCCCCCGGCCGCGCGGCCACTTACGAAAGGGACGGCGGGTCTCCGCGGCCCCGCGCTCCGGAGCTGCCGGCCGGCCCGCGGCGTGCGGAGGGGGAGGAGCTCCCGCCCGCACCGTCCCGCCGCGCCGGGCAGAAGTTGCGCGCCCGGCAGTCGTCGGCCGAGCCTCAGGCTCCCCGCGGCCGCTGGGGCGCCGTCCGGGTTGGGCTCCCGCCCCGCACTCAACAGACGGGACACCCGGGTCGGGAGAGGCGGGGGGCTCGCCCGGAGTCGCTCGGAGGCGGTGACGAAGCAGACTCACATCTGCGACTCCCGGCGGCGCCCCGGACGCCGGCTGCGCGCTGCCCTCCTGGGCGAGACCGAGGCGGCCTGCACAGCCGGCGGAGCGTTATCAGCAGCGTGGGAAGGTGGAGCCTTCTGCGCGGTAAGAAGGGTACAAAGTTGTTTTTCAATCAGTGCCTACCTGCCACCCAGGCTTCCTCTTTACCCCGAAGCGGGGGCTGAGCGGGGCGGAGCGGGCGTGGCATCCGGCCCCGCTCCGGCTCCCAAGTAGTCGCGGGAGAGAAGGTGCACGCTTCGCAGGGCGCCCGTGAACGCGCCGCCTGTAAAGCGGGGAGCTTTCCGCTGAGCCTGCGGGAGTCCCCAGGGACCCCGGGTGCCCCGGCAAGTCGGTCCTGCGGGTTTCTTACCTGCGCCTTCCATCCTTGCACGCCGAGGGACAGCATACGCCTGGCCGCTTGATGGGGAGCCACGCAGGGCCCAGCGAATCCTGAAGAGGGAGCCTCGCTCGCAAGGGACCCGTCTTTTACTCCGGGCCCCTGGGCTCAGCCCACGTCAGTCCGGACTCTAGGCCGACCCAGCCTTTATAGAAGAACTCTCCTGCTCCGGTGCAGATGTTTTCATATCTATTTTACTGACTGACTTTGAACCCGGCAGCCAGCTTTAACCTCAACTTCCTTCTTCCAGTGGGTCCTTTCGGGGAGGAGTCATTAGCCTTCACATCATTCACTTTTCCAGGTCTCTGTCCTGCGGAGGAAGAAAAGAACTAAGGTTCTGTAGGAGTTATGCAGGTGAACTCCTTAGATCCACACAACATTTTGAGGGGGTGCTATTTTTATTCTGATTTTACAAGTGAGGGGAGGAAGGGGCAAGGAAGTGAAATAACTTGGCAGTAAATGGCAGAACCAGAACTCAAACCCAGGTGGCCGGTGGCATACCGTGCTCTTAACCACGGGGGAACCCAGGCCTCGGCCTGGAATTCAGAGGGATGACCATCCTCATCAGCCATCTCAAGCAAAGCTCGCTAGGAAAGGCGTACGCATCTCTCCCAATTAGGCTGGTGTTGTTTTGAATACCGTACATGATGTCATAAAGTGGATGTTCTTTGCTCACTTGCTCCCATGTCTCCAACTCTCAAACCAACCACTTTGTCCTAAAGCAAACCTTTCCATGATAGAGGACACCTTCGGGCTAAGGTTTGTAGACTTGTTTCACATTGTTTTGTATCAGACCTAACCCAGCTCTTTTCCTCTCTTCTCCATTCATTGCCTGCAGTTACTGCCTTCGTCCCTTAAAATCCTGTTCCAAGCGGCCCGCAGGTCTTCTGAGAGCCAGCAGCCAGCCGGGTGGTACCTGGAGAAGGCCGTGCACCACTCCCCAGCAGGGGTCGTACTGGGCGTTCCTGTCAGTTTCCAGACCGCCTTAGCGAACCGGCACAAACATGACTTAGTAGAAACACATTTGTTGGCAGGGTTGCGGTCCCTCCGGAGACTGCTGTGGAGAATCCTTTTCTGCCCCTTCCTGGTGGCCTGCACTCCTTGGTGTTCCTTGGCTTGCAGCAGCGTCATAGCCTTCCTTTCCTGTGTTTCTTCTGTCTCAGAATTTCTCGTTTCTTCGCCGATACCAGTCCCTGGATTTAGGCCCATCCTCATCCAGTATGCCCTCACCTTAGCTGGTTTGTATCTGCAAAGACCCTGTTTCCAAATGAAGTCACAGTCACAGGTCCTAGATGGATATGCATTTCTGGGAGAACACTAACCTGCTACTGTTATAGACAGCTATGTTAGGTAGAAATATTATAGGCAGCCAGACAGGGCTGGGCCTTCAAAGGAATTAATACAAAGGATGAGAATGGCTGGAGGCACATCCATCAAAGGTCAGGCCTCAAGATAAGGATGGAATGAGCAGAGCTACACACCTGCCCGAGGGATAAGCAATGAGCTGAAGACTACACTCATCCAATCAGATAAAGTCTAGACAGACATCAGTTACCCAGATGGGTGGCTAGGACCTCCAGATCCACCTATCCTGGAGCGTCTTTGTTCTCTCCGTGTCCGTTTGCTGTGTGACCTGCTTCCCCATTGGATCAATGTTACCTAAGCGACTACACTTGTAATGTTAGTGGCTGATCATAGTTTTGACCGATGTTGTACCGACATTATGATTTTGCTCCCACCTTGTGATTTTGCTCTATAAACACCTCTGAAAAGTGGAGTTTGTTGGTAACCCATTTGGGTCCCCTCCTGTCTCTCAGGAGCTCTCTCTCCCTCTCTCAATAAATTTTCCTACTCTTAATTTCCATTGTTCCTTAGAATTCATTCTTCGATTTTGGGGAACATGAACTTGGTGTGTCTGACATCTAGCCGGTTGGGAGTTATATTTTCCCCCTTTATCAGTATCATCCCCTACAGTGACTGTTAATGAAAGTCTGTTCCCTAAGCTGAGATGCAGAGGTGTAAATTACAGCCCCACCTTCAAAGAAACTCTAGTTACAGAGGGAGGATTTAACACTCAACTCAGTAACTAAACCAGAGATGCTAAGAGCCAACAGCCTGGGGCCAAATGGCAGTGCTCTCCAGAAACTCAGCCAACACAATAGTCTCTGAGGATACCAGGAGGACATTCACTGTAAGGTCATAGAGAGCCAGGCACATCCTTGAAAGAAAAGTAAGAAAATCAAAGAAAAGGAATGAAAGTCTATTAGAGAAATGCAAATTAAAACAAGGCTAAGATTCCATCTTACTCTGGAAAGAATGGCAATCAAGAAATCAGCAACAAATGTTGGTGAGGCTGTGGTGAAAAGGGAACCCTCTTGCATTGTTGTGGGAATGTAAATTAGTACAACTATTATGGAAATCAGTATGGAGATTTATCAAAGAACTAAACTTAGAAATTCCACATGACCCAGCCATCCCCCTGCTAGGTATCTTCCCCAAAGAGCTTAAGTCATCGTACTACAGTGATACCTGCATGGCAATGTTTATAGCAGCACAATTCATAATCGCTAAATCCTGGAAGCAGCCTGTTTACCCATCAATAGATGATTGGATAAAGAAAATGTGGTATCTATATATAATGGAATACTAATTGGCTATGAAGAATGACACTTTTGAGACATTTATAGGAAAATGGACCCATCTGGAAAATATAATGTTGACACACAAGCTTAAATGCCTTATGTTATCTCTCACTTGAGTGAGGCAAAGAAAATGATAAAGGGATGGATCTCTTGCAATAGGGAAGTGGTCTAAGGGAACAAGGGCAAGAGGTGAGGAAGAGGGGAAGGGGAAATAAGAAGAATAAAGATGTGCCATGTGCAGCAACCTAATAATCCTAGCTAATGTAAACAGTGTAGGCCATAACACGAACTAAGACAGATAATATTAACAAGTGTGAAAAAGGGGTGAACTGGAAGAGGAGGTGAGATGAGGAGGGAAGGGGGCAGGGATTAGAAAAAAGAAACTGTAATATGTCTGTGTAACCACTCCCAAGATTGTAAACTGCAGGAATTGCAAAGATGTATTACTAAAATAGAATTACAAAAAATAAATATTTTCAAACACATAAAAAAAGAAGAAAAATAAATTAAGGCTTATAAGAAGCATATTTGGGGTGGGAGAGGAGGTGTGTATGCCTGTCAGAATTTTACTTCTAAAGTTTCATGCAGAAATGAGAGGACAAAGAAATACAGATACTTACCATGCCAAGTATAAGAACATGATGAAATACTTTTACTGTGGTTAAGAGTATGCTACAATGTCACAGAAATAGCAGGCTTTAAAGTACTCTCAGAGCTGGGAATGTAGGCTGAGTGGAATGCTTGAGACTCTGGGTTCCATTCTGTCAGCACAAGAAAGAAGGGAAAAGAAGGAAGGAAGGGAAGGAAGGAAGGAAGGAAGGAATTCCTTTCAAAGTATTTTCACGGGATCTTTATGACAGTCCTGAACACCGTCAGAGAAAAAACCACTGTATCTTATACATAAACAAGGATGTATGTCTCAGAGGGGTCACATAACTTGCGAATCAGCTGTAGAGCTGGTATAAACACTGGTTTGGATTTTCCTTGTAAAACAGCAAATCAGCTGTAGAGTTGGTACAAATGCTGGTTTGGATTTTTCTTGTTTAAGAATTTTGCTATGGCAAGATGTCTCCTCTTAGGTCAGCCTTTCGGTATGAATCGTCTGAGTCTTTCATTCCTGCAAGACATGGAAAGCCTCCCTGAAAGTGACATGAGTCCCAAACTGAAAATACAATGAACTTTCCGGAAATGTCTGAACTGGTTTCACTAAACTTTGTAAGATCTTTCAGAGTTTTGGCCTTCAGAGCCTTCATAGGATTCAGTACCCTTCTGTAGCATTCAGTTGATTACCTTAAAGAAAAGCAGGATAAAGTCACACAGAACAATGGTAAGAAGTTGCAAGGAAGTTAAATACAAGTGAGAAGAAATTATATCCCAGGCTGATGAACCAGCAGCAACTGATACTCGGAACTCAAAGCCTGATCTTACCAAGGTGGAGTCATACTCAGACGGCCAGATCTTGGTGTATTGTAAAGACTTTTGATAAGAATCTGTAACTCTAATGAGCAACTAAAGACAAGTAGAAAGTCTAACCTTGGGCTGGTATCTAATGCTCTCATGTGTTTCACTGGATTTTCCTTTACTTAGGGTCTTTTGCTCACTGAGTCTTTAAAGACATGGGTAGTTTAAAGGCTGAGATGCTTCTGAGTCTAGTGAGTCAGAGTTCTTGCTTGTGCAAAGTGCTACACTGGTTGCTATGGGAAAATATAAAAATAAAAAAGACAGTCACTGACCTTAAGAAATTACCATGGAATTGAAGAGATATGAGACATATAGAATAAAAATTATACAAGTGTGGTTGCAATGGAATTTGTAAGTCCTCCTTATCACTCATTCCTCGGTTCAGACGTACTGTCTCAAAACCAGGCATTCCCTGGCCACCCTTCCTTAAAACATTCGCCTCCTCCACCACCACAGCAGCTTTTGGCTTTAATCATGCTCTATGGTATTTCTGATACATTAGGTCAAACTAAGTTTGGTCTGAGAATACCCCTGCGAATGGAGCGCTTAGGTAATGAACAGCCTAACTGAATGGAAAGACACTGGGCGTTTGCCTTCATAACAAAGAGCTGAGTCTCAGCCAGCTGCAGCAAGTGAGCTTCGGTCTGTCACAGGCAGTCAAGACAAAGGCCAAGTTGTGACCATTTTGGCTGCAACTCACTTGTGTCTTCCTTTCCTTTGGCTGTAACTATAACCTGCACAGGGCAGGGCGGTTGGCAGCATTCTGACCCATTTCCGGTCCAGACTGCAACCTGATTCTAGAATGGCAAATAAACAGGCAATTAAGATTTGAAAACTAGTGCTATGGCTTGTGTATAGATGTCCCCGAAAAGCCCCATGCAGTCACAGATGGGGCTGCAAAGGTGACTGGATTAGGGTGTATGAATGTGGACTAAGGGTGGATAATAGAAGCCCCACCTTGAGTGTGGGTGGCCCCAATCAATAGGCTGGATGGAATATAAAGGGAGAGAAAGAAGGCTGCTTGCCGTGTCCCTGCCCACACACCATGGACTGCTTCTCTGTGATGCCCCCTCTGTCATCCCGCCCTGCTTCGGAACCAGCTGTGGACTGAAACCTCTACAAACTGTGAGCCGAAATAAACCTTTCCTCCTTTAACGTTGGGTGTTGGGTATTTTGTCTCAGCAGTGAGAAAAATAACTAAGACAACTAGGTCTGGTATGTTTTGTCTTTTAACAGATACTTGTTACTATCTGAAATTGAAGTGTTTGCTCCTGGACATAATATCCATGAAGATGTGAATTTTGTCTTGTTTTCTGGTATGTTCTTAGCACATAAAACAATGGTGGGCACATGTTATTTGTTAGATGTGCACTGAATATTTGTTAAATAAATGAATAAGATACATATTACTCAACTGAAAATTGACTAAGACTTGGGTTGTTGCTTTCATACAGGCAGAGAGAAGGGGTGGTTGGAGGAGAGGGGAGACATAGATTGGAAAACGGTACCAAAGTACAGACAGAAGCAGTAAGTTCTAGTGTTCTAAGCACAGTAGAATGACCATAGTTTGCAAGAATTTACAATATATAGAAGAAGAATGTGAAGATTCCCGAACAAATGATAAATGCTTAAGGAGCTGGAAATGCTAATTACACTGACTTGATCATTAAACATTTTATATGTGTATCAAATTTCTTGAGCATCTCATGTATATTTTATAGGAAATGCCAAGTGTGAAATCCCAAACCTGATTTCAGTAAGTGTTCTAGATACTTGGGCGACATTAAACTAGCAAAAGAAAATTAGTCCGTAGCAGGCAGTAAATGTTAAGTGCTTGGATTAGGGAGCTCTGACAAAGCAACACAGGAGACCATATATGAAGAGTGGCCTTGAAGAATAAGGAAAACACAGATGTGTGGAGCAAGGAACACAACACAGGAAAAACAATGTAAACATGTTTAATGTATATGCCAAAGAGATTTCTTAATATTCTATGCATTTACTATAAGAAAATATCCGAAAGGAGCACCAAATTCTGCCCCTCCAAAAAGATTCTGGCAATTTTTATAATTTTTATTGCAATTTTGACTTCTCTACTCAAATGAGAGAAAAGAGATAGAATAAGGCCACCAAATCAAACAGTTTATTTGGGATAATGAAAGATGAGTAAATAATAATTTGGTTATCAAAGATCAAGACAGCCTTGATAAAACTTTTGAATATATCTGTTTTTAAATCATGACAATGTAGTGAAAGTCAAAGGTGAAGTATATGTTTAAAAATCCCAAATCGGCACTTGATTTATTCTTTGTTCCTAAGACTCAGCACAGTTACAATTCTATCTATACTAAATTTTATGAAACTTAACATACATTTCATTTGTAATTTTACATTTAACTTTTGAGATAAATTTCAAAGTAAAGTGGGGAAGATCCTGAGATTGGAAGTTCCTATCTTCAGCGGATTCACTTTACCTGGGCCCTTTCTGGGCCAATTATCCATGTCTCCTTACTTTCCTTCAGGGACAGTTGTTATTAATAGAAAGGTAGAGGTGCTGACTGGAAGGTTAGTTTCAAGTTTATGTTAGTAAAAAGAAAGCCAGAGAGCCAATACAGTCTAGTTCAGAAATGCCTTTACTACAATGACAAAATAACAGTTGAAGAGTTGTATTTTTCTTGTAACAGTAAATACACATCTTAAATTGCAATGTATAAAGTATATGTTTGTAAAACAAGTCCACCACACAAGATGAAAGATGAAGGTTTTCTAATAACATAAACAGATATCGAATAATTTATTAAGAAAACAAGGTTTCTTTAGAATGTTAGTTCCTCACATTGCACATAGAACTTCCAATGTTGCTCCATTAAATGGCATGGGAGAAATTCCTGATCGCTGATTAGAAGTATTTCATTGATTTGTAAATAATAAGGAATGCTTTGCATTGACCCTCTGGACATACCTGTTTAAAGACATAAAGAAATTAAAAACTGCCTTTTACAATGTTAGATTTAAATTTAATCATTTGAACCCTATAATCTAGTGAGGTTTACACGAGGGCACACAGAACAGGTTTTCCAATCAAGGTCTTCACTCATTCCATTTTTTGTACCTGTGACAAAGCAACAGACCAGCACTTGCTGACGCTGAGAGGCCTGTTTGCAACCTAAAATAACAGGTGGAAAAGCACGGGGGATGCTTCTGAAGACAATTCAACAAGCCCCTCTCTACCTGTATTTCCAGTAAATTAAGACAACTGTGAAGATTAAATGAGATTTTGTACATGTAATGCTTGGCATATTGCCCAGCATATGGCAAATAATAAATATAAATGGCTATTATTATTAATACTACCATTACTACTGAAAAGAGTACTAGAAGATGAACGACCAATTTCCTAGTCCCACCTCTACCATAAACCTAGCATGTGATCTTGAACAAGTTATACAGCTTCTCCAGACTTATTTCTCTGAGAAGTGTGAGGGTTGGTGATCAAGGGGGTTCTTTGGGCTCCACTAGTCTAAGGGGTCAGTGATGCTAACATTGGTTTCTTTAAGCTCCCCGACAGTCTTGATCGCTGCCTATACAAGCTATTCATCTTTCAGCAAATTGAATCTTAGTCCACAGATAGCCCCAACACAAGTATGACCTCAACCAGGAAGCTGTATCAGACACACTACATTAGTCCAAGAGCTCTGCTTGTGATCCGGTGCAATACGAATACTTTATAGAATGCGCTATCTGCAGGGCAGTACCACACATCCTTCCCCTGGTGACCCACCCACACTGGCCTGCATGACTGACCCCTTCTCCACACTTGGTCTGGGCTCCTGGTGAAGGTGCTACCAACCTCCAGATTTGTTCAGACCTGCACCAGTGGGTGAGCAGGTGCCAGTTCAAGATGAGCACATGACCCATTCAAGGGCAGATAGATGCAATGGGATTTCTGCTGGGTCTTTTGGGAAAGAGTCACATACATGCTCTTCTCTAACCGGAGTCCAGAAGCCTGCAGCCCTGGGATGTGAGGGAAAGCTATTAGGAAGGGCCAGAGTGAGAACAGAGGGGTGAGGGATGGAAAGAAGAGAAGGGTGCTCAGTCATGCTCCCTGCGCCCGGGGAAAGCCTGAAGACCCCTTCCTGGCCTTTTGTGTATAGGCACCAACATCCTTGTTTGGAGGTTTATGCCAGGCTGGGCAGGGTTTTCAACTGTTTCTTATAGTACAAAGAATTTTTCTTACACATGGTCCACATGCAAATATCACAAGTCCCATATTAACAGCTTTGTTTAACAGAGACTTTCTGAAACAAACCCATCCCGCAAAAGGTGGTGTAGAGAACACTCTTCTCTCAAGAAAAAACCCTCAAAAATAAGGCTTTACATATTTAAATGTTTCATCAACATTGGCTTAGTTTCATCATATAAACACTATCATTTATACTAAACTTTCTTTCTAAAGGTGCTCCTCTACTTCAGCTGTGATCTGAAAAATCTAGTGCATCTACTATAGTTTATTTATAATTCACAATTTATTTCTAATCTCTTAATCTTCAGGCATGTACAAATATTTCTATAGGACTGCTATTCAGGAAGAGAACTGACTAGTTATGGAGTTACAGACCTATAATCTCAGTTACTCAGGAGGCAGAGGCAGGAGGATCTCAAGTTTAAGGCTAGTCTGAGCAACTCAGTGAAACTTTGTCTCAAAAAATTTTTTTAAAAAGGGCTTGGGATGTAGCTCATTGCTGCCTGGGTTCAATTTCCAATACTGAAAAGGGAGGGAGGCGAAGGGAGCAGGGAAGGAGGACTACTAGGTTGAAGGGTTGTAAACATTTTAAATTTTGAAAGGTTCTGCCAGAATGCCCTCCTCAGTTCATCCATTTATACTACCCCCAACAGTACATAAGAGTCCCTGAGGGAGTACCTAGTCTTTCCTCCACATCCTTGTCAACACTACTATCAATCTTTCTAAATTTTCTTACTCTGCTGATAAGAAGTTTATTATTTTCATTGGCATCTTCCCGATTACTACTTAACAACAGCACTTTTCACAGTCTTAATGTCCTTTAAAATTCCTTCAACTAGGAAAGTACCTATTAAATATTCTGTCTGAAATTATTTGATCTCCTATTAATCAGAGCATGTCAACAATTAAGTCACAAGCCAGGTGTGGTGGCACCTGCCTGTGGTCCTAGCACTTGGGAGGCTGAGGCAGGAGGATCATCTTGAGTTTGAGGCCAGACTGGGCTACATAGTGAGTTCAAGGTCAGCCTGAATTGTACAGCAAGACTCTGTCTCAAAAAAGAAAGAAACAAAACAAAACAAAACACAAAAAACTAGGTCAGAGTTTAATCTCTTTATGGATTAAAATTCTGTTCCAGAACTGCATTCCTTAGTTTACCAGTTAAATCTGGTGTCTGAGAAAGTCAAAAGCTCATGTCTTGGTAACAAGAGAACCACAGATTAACTCTGAAAATATCTACAACTTGAATATTTAACTCAGCAACTATTTCAGATAATCACTGTGTAAAGTTCTTATTCTACAAAGACTAAAACAGTTTTATTGTTTTGTTTTGGGATGTAGTCTCACTGTGCTGCCCAGGCTGGTCTCTTACTTGTGGCCTCAAGGGGTCCTCCCGCCTCAGCCTCCTAAGCAGCTGGGACTAGAAGTGTGCACTATTATGCCTGGCTTAAAACCAGGCCTTGAGATAGCTCATTCTTATCACTTTTCAATACATTAAATATTTTAATAATACATACATACATACATACATTATTTAGCAACACACTAAAATGACCACTCAAAGTAGATGCACTGCTGATTATTGACTTCCACACTGTCATATGAGACTGTTGGGAAAATCAGCAAGTTAACAATGCTTAATTCAAACACAGTTTAATTAACATTTGAGAAAAACTGTACTTAATAAAGCACAGAAGAGATGATGGGGCTGATGCAGGGCTCTCTGGACACCTGGCCCTGGGATTCCTCTATGTGGTGAGCAAAGGGCAGAGCAGGAAGGCCCTCAACTGAGAGGGCGCGCACTGACCACAGGGCACAAAGCCCCGAGGCCGCAGGCCTGGGCAACCCGGCAGACCTCCTCAGAGCTGGCCCGGCTCCAATCCCACCATGCTGCTGTTAAGCCAGGGTCTGGAGAAGGCCCAGTGCCCACGTCTCCTTTCACACGCCAAACTGCCCGACACAGTTTATGTTGTCGAAACAAAGATATCATAGTCTTCAGGAGAGACTATCAGTTGCTTTATTTCACATACACACTCTGTTTAACAAAATCTTGGGGCAACATGTCAAGTGGAAAAACTCTATTTTTCAGCCTTCCTTTACAGCTAGGCATAACATACAACTAAATTCTAGTAAATCGGATATAAACCAAATTGTTAGACTTTAGGGATAGTTGCTGTGGAAGCCCTCTTTTACCTCCCTGCTTTCCATCCTCCTCTAATGCCTGGAATGCCAACATGATGGCTGGAGATTCACTTACTATTTTAGGTCATGAGGTGACCTAAAGATGTAAATCAATACGAAGGGAGATGAAGCAGAAAGACATAACAACTCGAAGTACTGCTATGCTTGATCTGAACTGCCCACATCCAGACTTTTCCATGAAAGAATACAGCTTTGTGCGTCTAAACCACTGTTATTTTGGACTTTCTGTTGCACATAGCCAAACTTAATCCTATGCAACACAAAACTTTTTAACTCTAAGAAGCAGATGGAACATTTTTGCAAAGATCTAGACTTCCAACTGGCCTAAGATCTTGAATATTTAGGCAGATGGGGAAACATGACATGAAAAAATATAAAACCATTCAGTAGGCCCATTTATATTTCCTTTTACTATAATAAGGATATTTTAAGAACATCTAATATATGAGGGCAACTGAGTGGATGTCTGAAAATATTAATAGACATGACAAAATCTACAAGGCGTTGGTATTTGGATGCCAAGGTGTGATTTATGTAAACACAGCTGTCTCTATAACTGTGATAATCCCTACTGCCCCAGAAGAAACTTCATAAACATCATCTGATTTGATCCTCTTGCCTGTGTTGAAGCCACACGTGGAAATAGGGAAAGCTGGGAAAAACCTGAGCAAGTGTTTGTATACACACACACACACACACACACACACACACACACACCCAAAACAAACTAGCATCTCTTTCAAAGGGCAAGCCAGGCCTCAAAAGTTGCACCTAAAAAAAAGTGCTGTCAAGGACAGGAGCACTTCAAATAAGATGAGCTTCATTTTATTTGGAAGAAGAAATCACTGTTGTTCACCAGAGAACCAACCAAGCTACAGAATGGCAGACAGCAGCCTGGGAGGAAGCAACTTGTCTGTCTTCCCAACTATTATACTGAAAACAGAGTTGCCCACAGTTGGGACATTTAGAATGATAAAACGAAAAATTGTTTGGAAAATAGCACTTTCGTATGGACATTTGTGAATCTAATAATTTCTGGAAGCAGAGTTTTCAATAGAGTAGTGCTAATATTAAACCTTTTATCTCCCATTTACTTACCGTTCCCATCATTCATCTTTGTCAAATAAGAAAATACCACATGTGAAGTCTATTTGTAAATTTGTAAAGTGTTAGTACGCTATGGCTTGTACCTAGATGTTCCTCACGTGTTCAAAGGAGGGGCTTTTTGGAGCTGGCTGGACCTAGGCTCTGCGATACTAGGATTAAGGGCATGTGATAATTTAGCTGGTTTAGCGTTGTTCTGGATGTGGGTAATGTGAGGCCCGACCTTGGGTGTGGGTGGCCATAATCAATAGGCTTGTAGCCTGGATGGAATATAAAGGGACAGAGAGAAGGCTGCTTGCTGCTGCTGCTGCCTTCTGCCTAGCACATCATGGACTTTTTTTCCTTTGCAATGCTGCCCTGCCTTGCAGCCAACTGACTATGGACTGAGACCTCTACAAACTGTGAGCTGCAGTAAACCTTTCCTCCTTTAACTTTGGGTGTTGGGTATTTTCTTAGCAATGAGAATGGTAACTAAGCCACAGTTTACTTTGCACTTTGCAGTTCAGACTAGCTGGTCTTGGTTCTCTCCACCTTAAGATTGTAATGAATTAACACATAGGAAACACTTTGGGCCTAACACCTTTTTTTTTTTTTTTTTTTTGAGCAGAGATGACTTTATTTTAAAGCCTGCGGGGTGTGATGGTTTTTGATTTATAACCTTCTCAACAGGTTAGCCATGACCAGTTCACATAGCTGATACTGATATTCTAGCTGGAAGCCATACCTGGGGTTCTCTTTCAAAGTGACAGGGGCAGGGCAGCCAACCCCCATCTCAAATCAAATTCACTGTCACCCAGAAGTGGCTCTTTGGTATCAGAAGGTGGTACTTCCAGGGTAAACCCATGAAAATGCAGTTATAGAAGTGAGTGTGCACATCAAAGCACGAAGCAGAGTATAAAATATGATGTGTATGTGTACCAATACCCTACAATGAATATATTATGTATTAAATGTAGACTAATAAAATTTAAAAAAGAGAAAACCTCACAATTTTTTACACAGCAATTGCCTTTCCATAATGATCAGACTGAAAGAAAAAGACAATTGGTTACAACACAACTTTCTCATCTCCTTTATCTCTTACTTTCTGCTCCTTCTCTCCACTTCCACTCTATTAGGTCTCCTCAGTCTTCTGCCAGGGCATTCCCTGCCCATCTCCCTCCTGCCAGTGCTGCCCTGGTTTCCGACTTCCCCAGGATCCTGCACCTTTTGTTAATTGCTAATTCTAGCTTCCAGTTTTCTTTCTTGCTATCTATAAGAAAACACTCCATATACCTAGGGGAGGGGTGGGGCTAACAGAACATCACACACAGAAAACTGAGTTAAACAGTGAGCCTTTACAAGGAAATCTAAGAACACAGAAAAGTAGTTTCAGATTTATGTTCCCAGTTTGACTTTCTAAGTAACTAAAATTTCTAGGTTATTTTATTATATAACAGTATGAGCTTCAAACTTATTTAGATCATTTCAGGCAAGTAACATTCGGCAACATTAGAGCCAAAGAACCTTTATAGCTTCCTTTTTTGAAGTTGAGCAAAACTTTATTTCATGTCCACATAGTTCTACCTAGAAGCATAAATGCTAGTGTGTAATTTTTTTTTTCTTTTTGAGACAGAGTCTTACTATATAGTTCAGGCCGGCCTCAAACTCACTGTGGAGCCCAGGCTGGCCTCAAACTCAAGGCAACCTTCCTGCCTCAGCCTCCCAAGTGCTGGGATTATAGGTATGTGCCACCAGGCATGGTGCCTAGTGTATAACTTTTTTTTTTTTTTTTTTTTTTGTGCTGGGGATCAAACTCAGGATCTTGTGCTTGCTTGCAAGGCAAGCACTCTAACCACTGAACTAAATCCCCAGCCCCTATGTGTAATATTTTTAAATTAAGTTTTTTTCTTAGGGTTAGACAGTTGAATAAATGAAAATATATTGTGGTTCTATTATTTGTCTTCTGAAAAATAAATAACAGTCCTGTAACTACTGTAGTCAGAGATACGGTTGCAGAGTTGATGCCCTCTTCTGCGAGAGCAAGCTGGGGCTTGCTTCTCGGCACATCCCACAGGGTCCCTTTCTAGTCTCAGGACTTCTACTGCCAAGTGTTCAGCATTTCACCTCTGCACACGCTCCAGGTGCAGCTTACAGGTATAGACTGCTCCCACTCGCTCCTGCCCAGGTAACGATCTGGGATACTTCTTATGTATCATTTGTTCTGTGCTTTGATAAAACTGCATATTTGCATAGCACCTTTTGACACTTAAATCCTTGCACGAACATGTGAGACAAGAAAGGGCAAGAATAGAATTAGGAAACAGATTTAAATCTTATTTTCTTGATTTAATAATTCATTATAATACTCAATATACTGTTTTATAATAGAATCTTAAGCAAAACTTTTCCCACTAATCCAGTCTATCCTCCTACTGCTCCTACCAAGCTCTGGGCTCATGAAGAGAGATGGGAACAGACAAAAGGCCTGTAAGCAGGCTGCCCATGAAGAGATCTACCTCCAAACCAAAAGCTCCCCAACACTAGAGTTCTGCTTCCACTTTAGCCCTGACAATTATTTTGGGGAAATGAGGTTGGAAGAAGGAATGAAGCAGTGAGATTCGGATACTGCATGCAAAATGTTTAAATTCAGTATCTTTTGTAGGAGATTTAGCTCTGGCTCCATGTTAGGATTTAAGTATGAAGTATGGCCCAAAGACTCATGCATTGAAGGCAATTATTCCCAATGTAGCAATGCTCAAAAGTGGAGTCTGGAGGGGAGATTGGGTCCACTGGTGAGTCCCTTAGCTGGTGGACTGAGCAGGAGGAAGAGGTCACTGGGTGCACCTTTGAAGGGTATACTCTGTCTCTAGCCCCTCCCTCTCTCTGTGCTTTTGGGCTGCCTGTGGTTAGTACCTCTCCTCTACCATGCTCTCTACCATGATGTTTCTGCCTTAGAGCTAACTAACTATGGACTGAAACCCCTGAAACTGTGAGCCAAAATAAACCCTTCCTCCTGCATGTTGTATGTGTCTAGGTAGCTTATCCCAGCAATGGAAAACTAACCGATACAGTCCATGAATAACTATTACTGGCTCACGGGAAGATCTCAGAAAAATTACGCTACTGTGATCTGCAGCAGTATAACCTGACAGGTAAAACACTCTAAGACCACAGACAAAGACACACACACAGAGTCATACAGTCTGACAATACATTATTTATTTTTCACAGTAGCATTAACAGTCCTCACTGTGAAGATGATTAAGTGCTTAAGGGAGCCCAGACACCTCCTGGCTCTGGGCCCTGCAGGGAATAATTAAAAAAATAAATTCTATCGCTGAAGAATTTTTGTGAATGAGGAAGGAAAAAAAATTAGAAACCCTGGGAAGTCACTTAATCTAGTCTTAGGTCAAATAATTACCTTTTTTTACAATAACTGAGGACATACACTTGTAGCTTTGTGACAAAAAATTTTTCCAAACTGTGAAGGCAGTCAATCTAACTAGGGACTAGAATTCCTTATCTCTTTCATTTTTGTTTTTACTTGAGGTAAAAGCAAACAGCCTCTAAAATGTGTAAACAAAATCTCTAAATAGTAGCACATTTAACACAATTAGGAAAATAACTGTTTATGTCAATGTTTGGCTCCTCTTACTGGCCCTCAACTCCAACAAGGGCTACATAGCTGAGGAACTATTTGACCCATAGATGAAATGGGGAGAACTAAATCTTCCTCAAGTAATATCTCAAAATGTTAGATGTTCTACACATTTACTTAAACTGAACTGTTAGATTCATTACTAGGCAAAACAATGGGCATGTGTGACAATTAATGTTATCTAGTTGCCCAACCTAACACCTCAGAATGACATGCTGATTTGGTTAGGTAAGAAATTATTTTTAATTGAGGAAGGAAAAAATGGTGGAGTAAAGACAGGTAGCTAAACACAGCTTCTCCACAACCTGGAAAAAAACTTGGTGAAGAAAAAAGGTAGATCTCCAGGAATCGAGAGGAAACTGATAGGAAAACTAGAAAATACAGAGAAGCTGGAGAATGAAGCAGAATGCGGAGAAAAGAAAGAAAGGCTGGAATGCTAACCCTGGCTCCCAGGAGAGGGCCTGCCTGCTAACACTACGATACAGCTGGAGAAGAAATCTAGGGCGGATCTGAGTGTCTGAGAGTGTTTAATCATGAGCCATTTTGGGAAGGGGTTAACTGTTTAAGACTGAGCTACAGAATACCTACAAAACAGCAACACTTCAGGGTTTCTGGGGTTACCCCACCACAGTGACTGAGTAGGACACAGCCACAAAAGACCATCACAGAGAGGGCATGGGCTAGACACAGATGTCCTGAGAAGTCAAGCCCAGGCCAGGAAGGACCTGGGGGCCTGCTCTCCACAGTGATAGGCCAGGGCAGTTGTGTGTGGTTTTCAGAGGGGGCTGGGCCTGAAAGAGCTGGCCTTAATTCTAGGGGACTGCCTGACCTGCCCACCCTTCTGCCTGCATCCAAAAAGAGCTCAGTGATTTCTTTGCTTTCCCCATCTTCCAAAGGGATCAGAGATAATCCTTGGCTTGGACAGTGGCCAAAGCCTGGGGAGTACAGACACAGGTGTCTCTGGAGTAGGGAATGGGATACCTCACAAACTCACAGGCCATAAAGAGTAACATGAATGTGGAAACAAAATAGGTCTTAGAAGTGACTCACTATCTCTCCCCATATCTGGTGGATTACAACACTGCAAACTCTGGGAAGAAAGGATTCATTCAAAAACACAGAGGAATTTTTTTGGACTAATTTCTCATTTCTTTTTTTTCTATTAGAGTTTGAGGGTTTTGAGGTATTTTTTTGCTGTTCTTTATTTTGCTTTTTTTTTTTTTTTTGAGACAGGGTCTCGCCATGTACTTCAGGCTGGTCTTGAACCTTTATGTAGCCCGAACTGGCCTTGAACTTGCAGTGATCCTCCTGCCTTGGCCTCCTGAGTGCTTGTCCCACCATGCCCAGCACTTTTTGCTTGTTCTTTTCTGTTAATTTTATCTAATTCTATTAAATTTCTTTTATTCCTTGATAGGATCCTTTAATTCACTTTTCTCTCCTCTCATCTTCCTTTTATTTTTCAGATTTTACTGCTTTCCTTTTTCCCTTCTCTGCCTTCTCTATTTCTACTATTACTATTAAGCTTTATTAATCTTTAGATATTTAGTTGACTCTGCTATTATTGTTGAATTCTATTGTTAATGGTGGTGTGGTTATTGCATTTAGTATTTACTGTACATCTATATTTGGTTTGTCTTTGTGCCTACACCATAATTACAGATCTCTTTTCTACTGTTAAAGGTGGTACATGCAGCTTTTACTGGTTTTTATGGTATGTCAATATCCAGTTTGTCTTTGACTCTATTATTGTTGCTAATTTCATTGTTACTGCCAGGGTGGCATACTAGTTGCTATTAAACTGGTTTTTACTCTGCACCAATATCCAGTTTGTTTTTGTGTTATCAACATTACGAGCCTTATTTCTGGAGAACTAGGTACAGGGCCAATTACACTGCACCCTCCCCTCCTCAGATTAAAGGCAGTGGTTGGATCTTGAGATAGAGGCAAAGGCCTACAGTTACCATGCCCAGAACACATCACTGCAAAGCATACACTAGCTAAAGAGATCTCCCACTGCATACAGTAGCAACACAATCTTCCCATTATAAGCAACCCTCAATCCTCAATGTTCATGTGCGTGCGCGCGCGCACACACACACACACACACACCCAGGAGAAGCATGAGAAAACGAGGCAAGAAAATGCCTCCAAAATTCCCAACTCTTTCACAGCTGGATCCATGCAGCATTGATGAGGAGGGAATCTAAAGCCGAATTATACAAAATGATAAAAAAGGAAACAAACAACAACAACAAAAAACCAGATTAATAAGGCACTGTATGAGTTCAAAGATGATATAACTATACAGATAATGAACTTAAGTGATCAGTGAGTTAAAAGAAGACACTAATAGAAAGCTGATCTAAAAAATTACACAAAACATAAGTGACCAGTTTAGCAAAGAATTAGAGTTCATGAAAAGGTGCCAAACATAAATGTAGGAAATAAAAAGTTCTATTGAAAGTATGGGCATGAGAAGTGACTGATGTGAGAACACAGTGTCACAACTATAAGATAGAGCAGATACAGGAGATGATACACTCAGAAATACCTTCAAAACAACAACAGATCACGGGAAATGGATCTGACAGCTACTAAAGGATGGAAAGAAGATTAGCTTAAAATAAAATGCAATTAGTGAAAAATCAGAAGACAGCACAAATGGCATAAAAAACCCATTTACATAAATAACAGTAGAAAGCATTCCAAGTATGGGGAAGGAATTTAACATACAGACAAATAAGGTATACAGAATCCCAAACAGGCACAATCAGTAAAGAACTTCTCCATGACACATCATAATCAAAATCCCAGAAGTCCAACACAGGAGCAGAATCTTAAGAGCTGTTAGAGAAAAGCAACAAATCAGTTATAAAAGTAAATCCATCAGAATTACAGTAGATGTGTCAATACAAACTGTAAAGGCCAGAAGACTTTAGAGGGAATTATTTCAAGACCTAAAAGAAAATAACTTCCAACTCAGCCTAATATGTCTTGCAAAACTATCTTTCAAAACTGACAGGGAAATAAGGTATTTCCATGATAAATAGCACCTAAGAAATTTATAATCACCAAACCAGCACTCCAAAAAATTCTCAAGGATATCCTAGAAAAAGAAAATGAAGTCAACAATGTTAAAATTCTAATGGAAAGAATACACACAGTAGGGCGAACAGTTAAGAAGAAAGGGTAAAAAGAATTAGCAACAGGAAGATAATGCAATGACAGGACTAGGTCAATACCTTTCAAAAATAACCTTCAATGTGAGTGGTTTCAATTCCCCAATCAAAAGATACGGACTGGCAGATTGTATCAAAACACAAAACCCAAGGGTATGCTATATCCAAGAAACATATTCAATGCAAAAACAAATTCATAGACTAGAAATGAATGAATGGAAAACAGTATTTCATGCAATGGGAGCCTGAAAACAAGTACGAACAGCTATCTTATTTTCAGTAAAAGTGAACTTCAAGCCAGAACTGATCAGAAGAGGCATAAAAGGCCACTACAGGAACAACTCAACAAGAAGAGATTGTAATTGTAAATGTACCCAAACTGGCACACCCAACTTCATAAAACAAGCAATACTGGATATTAAACACCAGATAAACACAACTGTAGTGAGGGATCAGAATACCCTGCTATCAAACCTTGATATTCCACTATCACAAACAGATCAAAGTACAAAAATCAAAGAAGTATCAGAGTTGAACCAAATCTTTGAACAAATGAACTTAACAGATATCTACAGAGTATTACACCCAACAACAACTGAATATACATTCTTCTTAGCAGCACATAGAACTTTCTCTACAACAGATCACATATTAGCCTATACAACATACTTAAGTAACTGCAAAGGAATTGAAATTATCCCATGTATATTATCAGACTGTGGTGTAATGAAACTAGAAATTAATGGAAAAAGGAACAACAGAAACTATGTCAACATGTGGAAATTAAATGTCCTCTTGAATGGATACAAAAAATATGGAAGAAATTAGACAGTCCCTAGAATCAACTGAAAATGCCACTACAACATACCAGAACCTATGCAACACAATGTGGGATTACGTAAGAGGGAAATTTATAGCTATGAATGTCCATATCAGAAAAATCTAATGAGGCACCTCAAGGTACCAGAAAAACAAAAAGAATCCAAACCTAAAGCAAGTACAAGGAAGGAAAATACAAAGATCAGAGCAGAAATTAATGAAATGGAGACTAAAATATACAAAGAATCACTGAGCTGGTTCATTGAAAGAATAAACAAAATATACAAACCCTTAGCCAATCTTATGAAAGAAAGAACCCATACCAATGTAATTAGAAACAAAAAACATAAAGTGACAATGGCTATTTTAATATAAGGTCCAATGTCTTTCTAAATAAAAAATAAAGAACCTCATAGAGTAAATATGACGATGGAGTATTAGTATAATTACTTACAAGTTTAAAACTATGTAGGCTTTCATTTAGGGGAGTAATAGTAAAATCTAGTATGTTTCTTAAGTTCAATTGGGTTCAGAGTACTTGATGTTATATGACATGCTTTTAGGTTTTCGTGCATTTGGTTATGCAGGAAGAACCTTGAAACACTACTAAAAAGAAGCTCCTGCTGGGTTTGGCGCTGCAAGCCTGTAATCCCATGTATTCAGCAGGCTGAGGTAGGAGGATCAAAAGTTTGAGGCTAGTCTAGGCAACTTAATAAGTCCCTGTCTCAAAATACAGTTTTAAAAAGGCTGGGGATATAGCTGAGTGACACAGTGCTTGCCCACCACGTATGAGGCTCTGGATTTGATCCCCAGCACCAAAAAGAGAAGGGGAAAAAAAACTTCCTAAATAAGCTAATGTATGTAAAAGAACCTAGCAGGGGACATGGCATACAGCAGATGTTCAACAAATACTTAGCTTTCTTCTCCTTCCTCTCCTATTAGTAGATGTATTCTCTGTGTTTCGAATTAGGGTAAAGGAGTGTTAATCATGATGATAAGGTGAAAAAACATCATGGAAAACAAGAAAAAGGGCCAACAGTTGTAAATAAGAGCTGAAAGAAACATCCTCTGCTCTGTTATCAAGCACCCATCTTCCTCAGGGTTTTAGTTCTCAGCCACATCAGAGAGAAGCACCTGTGAAAGTGTTCTATTACATACACTGTCATGGAGAAAGGAAGCACAGTAATGGCACCGAAATGAAGAAAATTGTTCTTGAAGTCATTTATCTACAACAGATTATTAGGAGATCAAATATCTTGTTATTAAAGCTGGAAAAGCATGTTCTATTTTCAAGGAACCAATGATGCTAGGTCTCCACAAAATATGTCATTAGTATGTCTTGAGTGATGGTGTGGGAAAAGAAAGACTTCAGAGGATATTTTTTTTTTTGTTGCTTAAAGACATTTTTGTTAATTTGTTGTAAGTACCTTGGTACTATGGTGACAGAAAACATAAATACAAAAAATTGGATTTGAAGTAAACAGTAAAATGTGATTTATTCTAAAAGGACATTTTAAAGGAACTGTGTGAAAATATGTCCATACATAATAATCACAAATTATGTAAAAGTTTGGGAATGCTCATTTTCTTCTTTCTAGTTGTACTGAAATATCAGTGAAAAGTCCCTAAATGATACAGCTGCACAGGCATGCAGAGAGGCTTGAGAGGAAGCTGGGAAATTTCAAGGGAAAATGCACCATAGACTTATTTCATTTTATAGCTTAAAAGGACATTTGGGATAATAGATACTTCAGGGGTTTCATCAATTATGTTTTAGCTCATTTATGCCAAAGATTGTGATTTTTTTGAATTTTTACATGAAATTCATATATGTTACCCAGAAAATTTCAAGGAACAAGAATTTGAAGAGAAACAATTTCATTATGCTCCACTGGAATGTGTGTTCTAAAATTGGAACACTAGGTATTGAAGGGTTAAAAGGTTTGTGTTTTAGGGGCTGGGGATTTAGCTCAGTGATTAGAGTGCTTGCCTTGCAAGCACAAGGCCCTGAGTTCAATTCCCAGCACCAAAAAAAAAAAAAAAAAAAAAAAAAAGGTTTGTGTTTTAAACTAGGCATGGTGGCACACACCTGTAATCCCAGCTACGTGGGAGCTTGATGTAGAGGACTGTAATTTGAGGTCAGCCTGGGCAATTTAGTAAGATTCTGTCTCAAAATAAAAATGAAAAGGTCTGGAATTGTGGATCAGTGGTAGAGTCCTTGCCCAGATGAACAACTGTTGGGTTTAAATCCTCACACACAAAAACAAATAAAAAGGGAGGCTTGTTATGTTTAAAATCATGACATATAATCAAGTCATATAATCATGTCATGTCATACAATCATGACAATCTTTTTATTTCTTTTTTGGGGGGAGGGTGGTGTGGATCAAACTCGGGGCCTTGTGCTTGCTATGCAAGCACTCTACCAGTTGAGCTAAATCCCCAACCCCAACAACATTTTTATTTCTTTAAGGTGGGAGTATATTTTTATTTCATAATGCGATGATCAAATTCTTTAATTTTTTTATTTTTACCAATAACATATATTGGTACATTATATACATAATGATCATAATCAACATGGTTATTTTGTACCTGTACATGATGTATCTTGGCTTTCCCCCCCTTCCCCTCCCCTCCCTTCCATTCACCCACCCCTCCTCACCTGCAACAAGTGAAACTACACTTTACCATTTTTTCCCCTTTCATCTTACTTTTCTTTTAACCTTCTTCTTTATCCCCCTTTTCCCTATCTAGTTCTCTCTTTTGAATACTATCTCTCTTTTTTCTTTTTTAAACAAAATATCTATTCTACCCCTTTGTCCTTATTTACACTTATGGTTTCTCATATCAGAGAAACAATTCGATGTGTACTAA
>PVJO010024612.1:0-24162 GCA_004026905.1 Hystrix cristata
GCCTTCTGTAGGAGGCAGCGGCATGGAGGCCTGGGACCGTGGATCCCAGATAGGGGACGATGACAGGGAGGGTATAAACATGGGGTGGAAATACCCTCTTCCAGGTCCCCAGTGGAGACACAACAGGAGCAGGAAAGGCCAAAAAGCTGCCCTCTGAGGCCCTGTTCTCAGAGACTGGCAGCTGCTGGAGGGAGGGGAGCTCTGAGTCACGTGAAATAGCATCACTCCAGCCACCCAGGCAGCCAGGAGGAGCAAGGCAAGCACAGAAGCTCAACACCAAAAGGAGAGGACCAGGCCGCACTGACCAACAGGAGGGAGCCAAGCAAGAGGTGACACAGTGCCACCCGCACACCCCCCATCACTGTACTGCGGCCACACACACCAGGACCCCCACTTCCCTATGGCATGGCCACACCAAGCTGGGCACCGTGTCATCCCTGCGCTGTGGCCATGCCGTGCCAGGCATGTGTCTCAACCTCACCACCCCCTAGCACCAGGCCCTGAAGATCAGGTGGATGCCCAGGTAGGACCCAGAGCAGCCAGGTGTGCCACAGCAGGCAGGTGACCACTCCCAGAAGGGACAGGGGACATCGAGCTATCCTGCGTGCTACAGAAGAGGACCAGAGCCAGCCAAGGACGGCTACAAGAGTGCGGGAAAGGACACAGCAGAGGAGGGCAGGAGGCATTCTGGAGTGTTTTTACTTCTTCTTTCATTGCTGTAACATGTTAGAATAAAAATTCATTCAAAAGATAAATGACAGGGGGGTAATATTTTTAAATGCCCCCCTTCTCCACTCTCCAAAAAAACACAGTTTGAGTTTCGGCTTTAGCTATCTGGAGATTGAGAAGGTGAGACATCCTGCTGCCCTTGGATTTGAAATAAGCACATACTGCTCTCCCCGCACAACGCTCTTTCAACACCAAGTCATAGACAAAAATCAGATGTCCTCTAAGCCACATTCATTAGGTCCATGATGGAGATGTTTCTACCCTTTGGCAGGGAACTCTGGAAAGAGCAAGCCGGCAATGCACCTCTGAGTTTTCCAGGGAAGTCACAGGACCCACAAGCCCCCAGCTCGCCACAGGAAGGGAGAGAAAACAGCCACCTACAAGCACCTGGATAAACAGAGGGAGGCCACAGCCTGCTATGGTGCCCTGGGTGTTGAGAAGAGGGGTACAGAGGCCGAGAAGAATTCCATGAAGCTCCCCTGGCTAAAGGCAATGCCCCAACAGACCCTCCCTCCTCCATGAGTAAATCCAGACCCTCAGGACCTCATCTTCAGCACCAAGAAATGCTGGGCACCAAGGCACAGGATGGACATCTCCTCGCTGGAATGAGAAGGCACCTTCTCAGGAACACAGCCAACCCATCACATGCCTAGGGAAGGAGCGCCCACCTGTCACTCTCCCAGAGCAGGGCAGACCCTCTGCACCATGGGGGTAGGTGAGGGCTGATCCTGCACCCCTCCAGGGAACACTGATCCCTGGAGAAGGCCCACTCCCCCACCCCACCTTGATCTTGGGATCCTAGAACAGGCAGGATTCCTGCTCCCCACCCCACCCTCCTCAGTCCTGTCCCACATTCTAGACACCAAAAGGTTGCCCCTCTGTGAGCCCCTCCCTCCCACAGCTCAGCACAAAGCTGGCCCAGGCTGTACCCTCCACACCACAGCAGTGTCTCCTTTAATCCCAAAATGTCCCTGGCATCTCCTCACTGTGCCCTCAGGGGGTCACTCCACGTCCCCACCATCTTCATGGCTGGTGATGAGGAGGCCTGGCACACAGGGGGCTCCTCTAAGTTCTTCCAGACCCCTGTCATGTAAAACCCTCCCAGACTAGCCCAGGCAGAGGGTGCTGACCTCGTAGCATGAATATGGCCTGGGCAGAACATGGCGGCACCTCGGAGGAGGTGTGGGGATCGCTTCCCCGCTGTCTAGGGGGCCTCTGTAAGCCCCAAGAAAGGAATAGCACTGTGGTCCCAAAGCCAGCCCCAGCCTTCCCACTCCTATCTACAGCCAAGAAGCAAAAGACCCCTGGACAGAGGCCAGGCTCCACCCCGCTACTGCCCTGCCCACCACAGGCAGACACAGACCACAGACCGCTGGCCTTGCCTTAAAGGGAAGGGGAATTAACAAGCTGAGAGTCACATGCGCCTGCAGTGCCTCCGCCAGATCAGCAGGCTCAAGCTGCAGAGGTCTAACTCACATCCAGCCTGCTGCAGCCCCTCTCTCTGTCTTCCACCCACGGCAGCACTCGGTAGCAGCGCTCAGAAAGCAGCACTCAGAGAGCCACGCTGGTCATCTGGTAAGAGCAGGAAGGTGGGCAGCCAAAGCCCATACCATTCTCCTCCTTCACAGATCCTCCCCCTCCCCCGGCCTTCTGTAGCAAGGACAGATACGCAGCACGCCACAGACCCTGCCCCACCCACCCGCCTCTCTGTGCCACCAAGACCACCTCTCTGCAAGCCCCAGAACCCTCGGGGCAGGAGGGAGGAGAGCCCCTCAGCCCCTCCTGAAAGACCACTAAGGATACCCCTGGCCCAGGTTATGCAAAGTCACATTTCCATGGCAGAACCAAGGGGGAGTGGGAAGGCGAGACCTCTGGGGCTCTTTGTCCCAGAAGGACTGACGACAGACTGACACCCACCACATTACGGTGGCCTAAACACACACAGGGTTCACCCTGCAAGGGCTGGAGGACACAACAACTGAATCCTATTTCTGGGCCAAAAAACGCAGGCATCCTGCAGCGTGGCCAGTGGCCCTGGCACCCAGCTTGCCCTGGCCCTCCTGGGCGGCATCAGCCCTGGAAGGCTGGCTAACTTTACAGGCCAGCGGGGTAGGCTTACACCTCCAGCCCATGCTCCCAGGCCAGCCCTGGCCTAACAGCTGCCCTCCCTCTTGCAGCCAGGGTGGGGGGGCTGTAAACACTCCTGTGACAGGCAATGTCTCCCGTTCCATGGCTGGCCCAGGACGGCTAGGGTTGCCGTTTATATAATCTCCCAGGGCCCCAGCTGACACAGCCAACGTGAGGGCAAGGTTATGAAAAATGCATGCCCAGACCCTTTGCATCCAAGGAGGCGGAGGAAAGGAAGGGAAAAATGCAGGGGCATTCAGATGACTTAGCTTTCAGACCTCTCACACATCGGAGCCTGGGAGCACCAAGAAGCTACAGACAGGGCTTCCAGGCCTTGCCCAGTGGCCCCAGGGCCCTGCCTCAGGTCAGACCCCTCGCAGAGGAAGCCCTTGACAGCACCCATGGCTGCCGCAATCCACACTTCGCAGGACAGAAGAAAGGGCTAATTTTAGGGAAGCAGGGAGCTTCCAAATCCCTCTATTACACAGGCCTTGAAGTCCCCACACTCATCTGGGCTCTACTGGATCAGTAAAGTGGGTTATGAGGACGCTCGGAGGAGCAGAGCTGACAGCGCCCCCGCGCAGTGGGCACATTTACACCGCACGCCCAAGCCTTGACCTCAGGAAAGGAACAAGCTAACAAATCCCACCTGTGCGCAGACACTGACCAGGCATCCCGCAAGCCGGCCACCCACAGGGTGACACACAAACTCGGCCACTCTGCCCTCCCCAGGGCTCCCTAAGGCCCTTGGCTGGAGCCGCGACACGCCCAAGGACTCCCTCCCGGAGAGTCTCTCTGCAGGCAGCCCGCCCTCACCTGCAGTTCGCACCAGGCCACCTCCACCCAGGTCTCGGTGTCCAGTCCCTTGTAGACCGTCTTGAAAGAGCCCCGGCCCAGCTCGATGTCGAATTTAAGGAAGCGGCCGTCCAGGGAGGTGGCCACGGCCTTGAGGTCGTCCTCGTCGTCCTCTTCCTCTTCAGGCTCATCCCTGCGCTGGCGCCCAGGCTCAGGCTTCGCCTCGGTAGCTCCGGCGTCCTCCTGCCTCGCGGCCGCCGCCCCCTCCTCCTGCGGGCCGCCGTTCGGGTCCTTGGCGGCGGCGGCGGCGGCGGCGGCGGCGGCGGCGGCAGCGGCAGCGGGGTCGGGGCTGGGCTCCCGCGGGCCCGCGGGCTCCGGGCCGGGGTCCGAGGGGGCGCCAGGCTGCGCGGCGGGCGCGGCGGGCGCGGGGGCGGCGGGGCGCGCGCGAGCGCGCTCGGCGATGAGGCGGCGAGTCTTGCAGAGCAGGAGCACCCGGCGCTGCAGGGGTTGCGGGGGCTGCGCGGGGGGCGCCTCGGCAGCCTCCAGGCCCGGCGGCTCCTCCTGGTCGGACTCCACCACGCTGCGCCGCAGGAAGCGCTGGGGCCCGGGCCGCGCCGCCTTCGCCCGCGGCTCCGCCATGCCCGCCGGCCCCGCGCCGCGCCCGGCCTCCATCAGCGCGCCGGGGGCGTCTCGGCCGCCGCCATCGCCGTCCATCTCTGCGGGCCAAGGACACACGGGCCCGCGTGAGCGCCGGCCGCCGCACCTGCCCGGCCCGGCCGCGGAGAGGGCCTGCCCGGGGCTGCCCCTGGGACCCCGGGGGGGAGGAGGCCGGGAAGGGGGGCCCGCGCGCGGCCCAGCCCCGGCCCGCAGGGGGCTCGCGGGGCTGTCCCGGGGGAGGCTGCGGGAGGGACGAGGCGGCACCGGCCGGGCGGCGGTTCCACAAAGGACGCGGGCCCGGGGCGCGGCGGGGCGCGCGCGGAGGGGGCTGCGGCGGCGCGGTGCGCACACAAAGGCGGCGGGCGGCGGGTGGCGGGGACCGGCACTCACAGGGCGAGCGGGCGCCGTCCATGCCCGCGGCCCGGAGGCCGGGGCGGGCGAGGCGGGCGAGGCCGCGCTCCGAGGCTGGGGTCGGCGCCCCGGGCCGGCTCTGCGCCCGGGCGGGGTCTGCGCTGGGGCTGGGGTCGCGGCGCTGCTGGCTCCTGCGTCTGCTCCCTCGGGCCGGGTCGCTGCGGGGCCGCGCTCCCGCCTGCTCCTGCCGGCTCCGCGCGCCTCCGCTCCCGCACCGGCTCCGACCCGGCGGGGGCGGGGCCTCCGCTCACCCCACCCCCCTGGGCGGGCGCGAGGCGGGGCCTGGCACGCCCACCTGGCTGCGGGCTGGTGGGCCACCTGCGGCAGCTCCCGCTGGCCCGCCGAGCTCCGGGCCTCCGAAGCTTTTTGGAACGACCTGCAGGTCTGTCGGCCATGGAGGACCCCACTTGGCCCTAGGAAGCGGCGGCAGCTCCCTGCCCTACCATGCCAGACTTGGGAACCTGTACCAGGACAGCCTGGGCAGGCTAGAAGAAGGCGCAGGCCACCCGACCCCACCACACCCCCCGCCGAACCCAAGCTCCAATTAGGCCAGGACCGGGACTGAATTGTCCTTCCTGCCCTTGCTATACTCCCAGAATCTGTGAAGACCTCACCGTCGCCCGGAGGGGGTGAGGGGGTACCACTGCATTGTGCCCATGGAAGGTGGAAATTATCTGCCTTAAACTCCAGAGCTCCTGAGATGGAGTTACTCCGTGAGCTCTCGGATGGGGGCGTGGAGAGGTTTCCAGTCTCTCCCTACACCCCGCCTCTGCTGAATAACCCTCCTCCTAGAGAGCCTTCTATGACCTCTGCCCACTGACAGGCCCGGCTCCTAGCCATCTGAGAACCTTCCTGCAGCGGTGTACCGTGTCAGTGACTGCACTCATTTCGGAGTGCGCTCTGCCAGGCACCGCCTTGAGCTAACATACTGCCCTCACTCAGCCCTCCATGACCTCGGCAAACAATCACTGTACCTTCTACTAGGTGAGGAAACGGGGGCACAAGGGAGGTGCCAGAGCACTCTCAGTCCCCAGCCCCTGGTGTGGCGCCCTGTCAGATGCATACCAGCCTTTAGGGCCAAAGGTATGTTCATGGGCAGCTGGCCCCGGAGCCCTTAGCACAGAGCAACCCATGTGACATGAAAGCCAGCAGAGGCAACAGCAAGCCTTCACAATTACAGGGAACCTGGTGCCAACCCAACTGTAGCCCAGAGTAGAAGGACTTCCGGGACCCTGCTGGGCGCTGGCGGCAGGTGCTGGCATGGTTACAGCATCTGCCTTTAGCGCTTAGAACAGCTGTCTCGAAAGCCGGCTGGCCAGGTGGGCATGATGCTGCATTTCACAGATGACTACATTGAGGCCTGGCCCAGAGACCTCTCAACATTCAAAAAGTGCTCAAAACAACAGAATGAGGACTCCATCCCACAGCTCTCACCTCAGCTTCCCAAGCCTTGGCACTTCTCACTGCCCCAGTGCCATGGAGCTCCTGTATGAGACATTTTCCCCAATCCATCTGCCCCAGTGCCCCAGCCTGAGCTGGTAGCGGGCACCTGCAGGCACATACCTGCTTCATGAGATGAAGCTCCAAGACCATGTCATCAGTTTGCTCATCTGCAAGATGGACACGAAGGTTGTGCCTAGTAGCTTCAGCACATAGTAGGTGCTCAACAAATGTTTGCAGAGAGAGGCAGGATCAGCCCTGCTGCCCTTGCTCACATCAGGGTCCACTGAAGTTCACTGGGTAGAATGAGGGTCTGGCCTTGCCAGTTCCAAGGCCAGTCCCAGATACTGTTGAAGTGCATCTTCCTCTGAGGGGCTCGGGCAGCCTGTCCTATGCTCAGGTCTAATGCAGCCAGCCCCTGTCTCTGAGCGTCCTCTAGTCCTGTGGGGACAGCACATAGGTGGGAACAGTGCTGGGCGAACAGAGCCCGGGGAGGTGGGGGGAGTAGCCTGGGGGCCACAGGAAGGCCTCTGAGACCTGAGGGGGGTGAAGCAGGACAAAGGACAGACAATAAGGAGAGGCCATGAACAGGGGAAATGTGAAGGACTGGTGGGCCATTCAGGCTGGAGTTGCTGCTATTGCTCACATCAGGTGAGGCAGGTGACAGCAGGTGGCAGGGGCAGGCCCAGGGTCTCATTGTAGAAGTTCACTGTAGGCAGGGTCTGGGGGAGGTGGGGCGTGGTGGGGCAGAATGGACCAACACTTCCAGGATGACCAGGCTGTGGTGGATGAATGGGTAAGGAACTTCACTTCCTTCTGACAACAGGATCCCATCAGAAATGGTCTGAGGAGTGACACACAAATCAGAAGGCCGCCCCCAACAGTCTTCTAAGTAAGTACTAGTTACTAAGTAGGGCTTCATGATTGGAGGAGAATACTCAGGTCTGGTGCGGTGGACTGATATGGTCAACTTGAGCAGGAACGCCCAGCTGGACTGAGTTGGTGCCGTGTGGACATAGAGGATCCACCTGAGGGTGGTTGCCAACACAACATAAAGGAGAACTGGAGCAGAAGATAATTGCCAGCTGCTTCCCAGGAGAAGCTCTGTTGTGGCTGGTTCTCCCGAAGGGGACTCAGCTGTTCGCGTTGCAGGAGGAGCTCGGGGCCTTGCTATTGTCGAGAATGGCTGCTCTTGCTTTGGGGAGCTCTGGTCTTCATCTCCACTGCAAACATCGTATCCTGGTTCCAGTAAAGATTTCTTCAACCATCAAGTCCGTATACTGTAGACACGGACGTACATGGGACAGTGCTGTGGGCTCCCAGCCCTTGACTGGATCTTTTGGGTCTCCAGCCCATAGATAGATTTTTAGCCCTCTTCCTGCAGTTGGCTTATAGGTGAATGTTGTAACTTGTAAGTGTCCTATATTAAATCTGTTCTCTTGCAAACCATTGGCTCTAAAAAGGTAACTAATACATCTGGTAAGGTGGACAATGCCATTTAAAGTAAAATTGTTGGGCTGGTTGGGTAGCTTAATGGTAAAGCACTTGCCTAGCATGTGTGGGATCCTAGATTCGATACCCAGCACTGAAGAAAAAAAAGAGAAAGAGAAGGTTGCAGATTTAGCTCAAGTGGTAGAGTACTTGCCTAGCAAGTGCAAGGCACTGAGTTCAATCCCCAGCACCCCCCACCAAAAAGAGAGAAAGAAAGAAAAAGAGATGGGGGAGGGAAGAGCAAGGGAAGAGAAGAGAAAGAGAAACTAGGAGAAAACAGGAGGGAAGGAAGGAAAGAAAAACTGTCAGTACTGGGAGAAAAGGAGAATATAGATGTAGGAGGAAAGCAGAGACCATCCAGGCCCTCACACAGCCTCTCTGGCCTCAGTTTCCCTGACTGTAAGTGGGACCCAGTGAGGTCTGGTAGGAATCACCACTGTATTTTCTATGACCCCGTTTGACCCCTTCTCAGCCCAGGGTGTCACATCTGTTTGTACTTTAGCATCCCGTAGCCTAAGAAACTCCTCCTGCCTGCCCAGGAGATTGACTGCAGGGTCCTGGGTGGCCAGAATTTGGGCTGGGACCGTCCACGTGATCCTAACACACAGCAAGACCAGAAGCCCCACGGAGGCTCCAGATGCTTTGAGAGTCTGGCACGAAGTAGGTGCTCAGCAGAGAGCACCCGCCTGCGGGGTGAGCACATGCAGGAGACCCTGCTGACGCCAGGGCACAGAGCCTGTCATTTCCCTGGGTTTGCTGGGAGTGATTTTATGCCATGAGCCTCTTGGAGTTGCTCCTTCCAAGTAATTCTTGGAGCCCTAGACTTTGTGGGGGTTGGATACTGAGTCCAGCTCTCAGGCAGCCCTGAAAGGCAAACAAGTGCCCATCTGTCCCAGAGAAGACCCCAGGTCTTGCCACCGAGGGCACAACCAGCCAAGCCAGGGACGGATAGTGGGGGCCTCACTGCTTTGGCAGCCACAGAGCACCACCGGGCAGCCCGTGGAGGGAGGGGGTCAAGGTCCTCTGGATGCCTTGAGTGCTGGGTCCACACTTGGCCTGTCTGATGGTACAGAACTGGGCAGCGACTATCACTCAGAAGTGGGGGACAGAGCTTCAAGAAAAGACAGTGTGCAGAGGCCATATCACCAAAGACTAAATAAGCACAATTGCTGAGTATGCTGGCTGCTCGTAGTGGAAACATTGAAGTCACAACCATGTCCTGTTCCCAGTGGCCATGACAAGTCTCTGGATGAAGTGGGCAAGAATCAGGAGTGAGGCTGTGTTTACTGACCAGAAATACCCAAAGATATGTGAGGGTGATGCTTGCTTTCGTCTTTCCTCTGGGAGCCGAGTGGGGCACAGGAAGGGCTCAGAGCGCTGCAAGCCAGGAAGTATCAGGATTTTGCCTATGCAGGGTATGGCCTTCTGGGGGCACGCAGGCCATTTCCCCCCAACGACACTGTCATGGTCTGTGTCTAGATGTCCCCAAGCCTCATGTGATCTAGAGTGTGTGATTATACCACTGATTGGTTTGGCATAGTTCTGCTGGGATCAAGGATGTGATACTAGGAATAAAAATGCTAGGATTAAGGGTGGAAGTGCTACCCACCCTAAAGTGGGTAGCCTCAGTAAGATATAAAGGACAGAAAGATGCTTGTCCCCCCCCTTTTTTGCTTCCCTTGCTTGCCTTGCTGCCTTCTGCCTGTCTGACACGCCACCTTGCCTTGGATCCAGCTAATTGTGGACTGAAACCTCTATGAACTTTGAGCTAAATAAACCTTTCCTACCCTAATTTTGGGTGTCGGGTATTTTGTCTGAGCAACAAGAGAAAGGTAACTAAAACAGACACCGAACCTTGGCTGCCACATGATGCCTGTGGGCCCAGAGAGGAGGTGGATCCTGAAAAGAAGGGGGTGTGCTCCAGAGGGACTGGCTGCAGGAGAAGATGTGAGCTTAGCATTGCAGTGCTTCTTTGCCATGCACCAAGAACAACCTGTGGGCAGAGCCAGTGCTTAGAGCCTGGGGAGCAGGGGGAGGAGGGAGCCATGTTTCAGAATCTAGGCTTTGTTTCTCTTCTCTTCTTTTCTTTTTTTTTTGGTACCAGGAATCGAACTCAGGGCCTCATGCTTGCGAGGCAAACACTCTAAGCACTGAGCTAAATCCCCAGCCCTCTCTTCTCTTCTTTATAACTAAAAAACAGGTTGGGGATTTAGCTTAGTGCTAGAGCACTTGCCTAGCAAGTGTAGAGCCCTGAATTCAATCCCCAGCACCCCCCAAAAAAGGCTGATGCATCCTTTCCTCTACTCCCAAATCTTAGCATGTGTTGATTTTTCCATAATAGCTTTATTAGGATATAATCTACTTACTATAAAGTGTATTTTAAAGTGTGCAGTTAAGGGATTCTTAGTCCATTCACGATGTTATACAACCATGATCTCTATCTAAATATCATCACCTCCACCATCCCTCTTAGCGGTCACACCCCCTTCCATCCTCTCCTCAGCCCCCAGCAACTACTAATCTACTTTCTGTTTCTATGCACTTCTCTATTCTAGACCTTTCATACAAATGGAGTCTCACAGTATGTGACCTTTTGTGTCTTTTTTCACTAAGCATAGCATTTCCCAGGTTTATCTATATGTCACTACATCATTCTTTTTTGTGGCAAACAATATTTCATTGTCTTGATGTACTTACTGATTTTTTATTGTTTTGTTTGCATGTTTAAGACGGAGTCTCTGTGTACTTCAGGCTGGCCTTGAACTCACACTCCTCCTGCTTCAGTCTCTCAACTGATGGAATTACAAGCGTGTGCTGCCAAACCTGGCTGTACTGATTTTTTTAGGAGCACGAGCTCAGTATGGAAAACTTGTAAAACAAGAAATAGTAATAAAAATGTTTTAGGGCTGGAGTCGAGCTCTGTGGTAGTGTTTGCCTAGCATGCGTGAGGCCCTGAGTTCAATATCCAGCACCACCGAAAAGAAGAAGAAATTTTTTTTTAAATCATGCAGTGTCATTTCCCAAATGTGATTCCTGGCACACTGGCTGCAGGGGGGCCTGAGTCTGTCTGCACATGGGTGTCCATGCGACAAGCTCCAATCAAATAAGCAAATATGATTCAAATCTGTTTCTTCTAAGCAGAGTTATTATTTAATTGTGTCTGATTAGGCACCCACTAGATATAAGATCGTATATCCTATTTTGTTTTGGTCCAGGTCATGAGGCTTTAGCCCCTCAAATGTCATAGGATGAACAAGTGTCTGAGATTCCCACGCATGACTCCTGCTAAAGAGGTGTCACCAGGCATGGAGGACACAATTGCCCCAGTCTCCACTGACCAGACCAGTCCAAACTGCACCGGGCGGCTCCTTACTGCAGGAACTGGAATCAGGGATTTTGAGGGACTAGGGTGGGTCCTGAGCCCAGGGAGTGGTGGAACCCCCATTAAAATCTTGCTGATGGTAGTGATGATGAGAATAAGCCGACAGCTATGGGGCACTTGGCAGGTGGTAGGTCCTAAGCTCAAGCTTTGTGGGAATGCCTCCTGTCACCCTCAGACCCCTGGAGAGGCCACTGACACCAGGTGGGAACCAGCACAGACCAGCAAACCACGGTGCCTGAGCTCCATGCCCAGCAGGTGTGCTGCTGGCAGCGAGCCCAGGAGGCACTGACATGTCCCCGCTTGGCAGCTGCCATCTGGCCCATCCTCGGGCCTCTGTGATGAGCCCTCGGGTCAAGTGAGGCTTTCTCTTTGGGCTCTGTCCTCTTGGGCAGGCAGGCGAGTCATGGCGCTTGCTCAGTTCCATCTTGACCCCAGGCCCAGGCCCAACTGCTCATTGCCTTCCAGGATGTTGCTGCTGGGGAGGGCCTGTTGGTGGTGTAAGTTTCCTCTTGGCACCAGCAGCTCACCACTCGGCCACTGTCTTGCTCTGTGCCTGGCAGACTCGCACAGCATTCTGGAAAGTCGTGGCTAGAGCAAGACCTTTGGGGAAATCTGCATGCATGAAGCAACCAGCAATGTGACAGTGGTGCATGAAGATGTTCACCGAAAGATTATTTATAATAAGCATTATAAATCACCTCGATGTTCCACAATTGGAAAACAGTTAAGCAAACCATGTTACTCCTACATAATCAAGTATGATCACACCACGTAAATGGTATTTGTAGAGTTTTGTAATGGCACAGGGAAGCAATTAGAGACAAGGGGAGGTAACAACGGACAGGATTAGAAACTGGAAGGAAACACACCAACAGGCTGCCTATGAACGCTTCTACTCTAGTGCACTTTGCTTTCGCTTCAGAGAAGAGGCAAGCCCCTCCCCAACCTCTGGTTTGGGTCTTCACAAAAGAAGGTGCCGATGGAACCCCCCCACAAGGCCATCAGATAAACAGGATGATCACAAGGGAGCAGCACGCACAGCACAACGTTGGGTTTGGAGGCTCACGGACCTGGTTCAAGTCCTGCTAGCCATGACTTGAACTAATGCACTTGTTAATGTCTGCGAACTGCAGTTTTATCATTAGCCAACAGGACAACGGAGGTGCCTACCTTGCAAGGCTGTGAGAGAACCGCTGGGAGAGTCCCCTGGAAGTTCCTAGCAGCACAGAAAGAGCTCAAAATACGCTAGCTTTTGCTGCCGCCAAGAGAGAAAAGTGTGTGTCTGGGACAGTGCAGGGGAACAGACTTCTTGTGTTGCTCTCTCTTGACTCTGGGCAAACTCCTCCCACGGCTGGGACACCACCGCTTCCTCGCCCTCGCCTGGCAGCGGGCTCTGGTGTAAAGAAAGGTGTGGCTACCAAGCGGAGAGGGCCATCCGGCTTGCCAGGGGCAAGTCGTCCTCTCCCTGCTGTACAAGGAGATTCTGGGAGTGGCCAGCGATGGACATGCCCAAGATACAGAACTGGTGGGGTCTGTGGGAAAAGTGGAAAGGGGCCGCGCAGCAACTGTATTGGCACCTCCCAGATGGGCGTGGCAGGGCCTCAGGCAGTGTGCAGACTGCTTTCCTGAGCAGTTCTGACGATGACTGTGTCGCCCTCCCAGCTGGCGGAGGCGGGTGACTTACACCTGGGCTGGCAGGGGTCTCTCTGCCCTACATTTCCAATTTGCACCCAGCGGGGCTCCATGTCACCTGGCAACTGGAACACCAGAGTCCCCATGAGAAGAAGAGGGCTGAGTTGTTCTCCTTGAGTGCAGAGGAGGGTTTTTCCACTCCGCAGTGAATGCAGGCCTGCCTGACTTCTGGGTTTTTCACAGCAGGCTCAGTCTCAATTGCCTGTGCCTGTCTTGGAAGTGCCCAGCTCATTCAGACTGAAGATGTGCCCAGGTGGACATGAGACCTTCATCAGTCACCTGTCGGTTCTACTGGGCCTCTGGCCCGCTGCTGACAACAGGGCGGGCGTCATTGACCAGGGGAAGCAGGGAGGGGCTATCCGGGGGGGATTTGGGGTCCAGGATTAAGAGATAGAAGATGAACAAGTGTCATTTCCAGAAAGATCCAAGTGAGAAAGCCTTTTAAGAATGACACACAATCCAGAAGCCACTTCTATACAGTCAGGTCTTGTTATTCACAGTAGCAAATACAGGACCATTGTTCCCAAGGGAAAGCAGGCACTTCCAACCAACCTTGGGTTCAGATTAGCCGATTGCCTTTTCTTGCTCCATGTATGGTTGACTCACTAGCAAGGAGCTCCCAGACAGTAGCACCACACCTCATGCCTGACCCAAGCTTCCCTGAGGAACATCTTCTCCAGAAGGCACATCACAGCTCTCTGGGCTCAGGGACACTGGACAACACCACAGCCCAGGGCCTGGGACAATTTTAAATAGCAAAATCACCAACAGAAAGCATAGTACTAAATGCAACCCAAGAAACCAGCAACCCAAAGGAGAAAGAGACAAAGGATGTAAAAGGAGAATTAACAGAAAAGAAGGAGACGAATGACTCCCAAATAGGAAAAAGGGGGCAACTTTGCTCATGAAAAGAAAACTATCAATTGAAACCACAGTAGAAGTTCCCATGATGCCACCATCCCTCTACTGGGATGACAAAAACAAGAAAGCTTGACTGTGCACAGAAGACCTGGCCATGAGACACCCCCCCACCCAGCCTTTGCTGGAGTACAGGAGGGCCAGCAATCTGCTGTTAATCTTGAGGAAAGTCACAGAGGCACCTGGCCTTCGAGGCCACCATCCTACTCCTAGGAGTGTGCTATTGAATATGCACCTGAGCTTCTGCATGTACGAGGTCAAGGACAGCGTATTTCATCACAAGTGACACACCTTTTATCTTTCCTTCAGATTGCTATAGGACTCAACTTGTTATTTGTGCTCTGTGTGCAGGGGTTGCATTATCTCCACATCTTATTTCCGGTGGTCTGATGTCATAGTTCATTTTCTGTTGTTATTTAAAGGAAAAAAAAAAACCTGAGGCTGAGTATGTTATCAAGAAGAGAAGTGTAGGGGCTGGGGATTTAGCTCAGTGGTAGAGTGCTTGCCTACCAAGTGCAAGGCCCTGAGTTCAATCCCCAGCACTCCTCCCAAAAAAGAATAGAAATATATTTGGCTTATGGGTCTGAGGGTGGCACCAGCTACATCATAACATGGCAAAGGGCATCACATGGCAAGCCAAGAACAAGCATGCCAGAAACAGAGCCCTTTTACGATAAAGCTACTTCCTCAGTAACTCATTCATCCATTAGTCCATTAATATACGAATGGATTAATTAATCTGTGGGGCCAAGCCTTCTTGACCCAGTCACATCCCAAAGGTTCCACCTTTCAATAGTGCTGCATTAAGGATGAGGTTTCCACCAGAAGAAAATTGGGCTCATCTTAGTTACTTCCTTATCACTGAGACACAACACCTGACACCCACAACTATAAGGAGAAAAGGTTTATTTTGGCTCACAGTTTGCAGAGGTTTCATTCCTTGTCAGCTGGCTCCAAGGCACGGCAGTATGCAGAGGGGCATCAGAGAGGAGAAACAGTCCATGGCATGGCAGGCAGGAAGCAGAGAGAGATCAAGAAGGAGGAGGGAGATAGACCCTTCCAGGCCACACCCCCAGTGACCTACCTCCTCTAACTAGCTTTTGCCTCCCAGTATCACCTTGAGCCATAAACTCATCAGTGATAAGTATCATGGCCCCATGATCCAATCATCTCCCGAAGCCCCATCCCTGAGCACACGAGGCTCTGGGAAACATCTAGAAAGAAACTACAACAGAAGGACATAGTCACATCTTGGCATCTGGAAAGTAAGGCTCCGGTGGATATCTCCAATCAGGTTCTCAGTTTGGTCACAGGGCAGTGGCCCAGAGAGGATCCAAGCAGGTGCTAGGGAAGGGCTAGCCCCAGATAGGAGCTTTCTTGCTGTTGGCTCATTCTCCTAAAGCTTGGGTGGGCGTGCGCACCCCTCCCAGCATGCAGGGTAGAGATGGCAACTTCCTCCTACCCAATGGATAGATCAAGGACAGACTTCAGGGAGTAGACCATGAAGAGTCTACAGAGATAACACACAGATAGATAACTCTACTGCCACCCAGCGTGATGGTCTCCCCTGGACACCTGTGTCCTGGCAGCATTCCACAGGTATAATGACTACCCTCTGGGCCAAGCAGCCAGGCCTCACCCACATGTACCGATTGAAGGTATCTTGAACACCCCATGAGGTAGGAACTGTGCCTCTGCATTTTAGAGATGGGGAAGCCATGCTCTACAACAATCCATCACCTGCCAAGGTCACATGTGGGCACCCCAGGGGCAAATGTAAACTGAGGTATTGGCTCCGAGTTGGGCTCAACAGGCCACCTAGTTCTTTAGTCTCACCAGTTGGGAAGCTGAGCTCTGACCTCTGGAAGACGGGGCTCTTGAAATAGCAGCTCCACAGCACTTTCCACTGTTCACCAAAATGGGATGCACACGGGGTTGTTTTGTTTTTGTTTTTCTCAACTTTTATTTTGAAGAGTTTTAAACCCACAAGAAAAGTTGCAAGATGTTTTTTTTCTTTTTGCTTTCTCTCTCTCCACATTATGCAAAGATGCAATGACAACCTTCAAGTCTTGCAGGCTCCTCTTGTGCCTGGCTGTCCTGTGTTATTCCTCAAATCAGGGGTACACACAAGGCTGTAGGGCAACCTCTCCCCACTCACATACTCTGAGCTCAGAAGCAGAAACACTGCAGCTTGCATGTTGTGTCTTCCCTCTAGCAGTGCACATCTCAGGATTCTCTTGCTTCTAAGTGACAAAGCATTAGCCCAAACTGGCTTAAATCAAAAAGGGAACTTACTGATTGACGTAGTAGAAAATTCTGGTGAGCTGCAACTGATTTGGGTGCGGCTGGATCCAGGTGCCCAAGGACCACATCCAGGCTTTGCCTTTCCCTCTTCCCTCTCCAATGCCTTCCATGCGGATGTTGTGCTCCACTGACTTCCTAGAGGTGACTCCCACAGCTGCCAGTAGCTTTGGGCTGACCACAGCTCCTCCTTCTGCGGCCCCAGGGAATCTCATTGGCTGACTTAGGTCGGGTGACCATTCCTGCGCCAATGATAATGAACATGCTGGAGCATTCTGATTGGCAGAAGGGGTCTTGTGCCACTTGGATCAAAAGGCTAAGTGTTGGAGGAGGAGTTGCTCCCCAAAGAAGGGGTAGCTGGCTGTTCCATCTGCCAAGGGCCTTGATCATTGTCTGTTATTTTCTCATTGCTGAGATAAAATACCCAACACCTAAAGTTAAAGTTTAACCTCGGTGTTAAAGTTCACACCCAGCACCTGCTCCTAAAGTAAAGGAGCCCACCTAAACTGGGCTCACAGTTTATAGAGGGTTCAGTCCATAGTTGTCTGGCTCCAAGGCAGCGTGGCCTGGCAGAGGGAAATCGCAGAGCAGGCAGGAGGCAGCAGAAGACAAGCAGCAGCAAACAATGAGCGACAGCTCTCTTTCTGTCCCTTATATTCCATCCAGGTAGCATTCACACCCAGGGTGGGGCACCCTTAATCCCAGCATCACACCCCCTAGATCCAGCCACCTCCGAAAAGCCCCACCTATGACCACATGAGGCTTTGGGGGACATTTAGACGCAAGCCAGAACAACCATTAGGAGGCTGGCTCTGCTCACCCTGAAAATCTATGTGAACTCCCAGGGTCCCCGGAACAGCTCCCACCCTCTTGGCCTCAGTGTGCTCTTCTGTTTAATAGTTTACCACACAAGGCCATGGAGGGAGTGGCGGGATGGTCACCCAGACTACCTGGATCACAAAAGAGGCGCCCACTAAATGCTAGTTCTGTCCTCCACACTCTGCAGCCACCTCAGACCTGCTGAAGGAGGCATACCCTCGTGGGGCCGTGGGAATGGGAACTTCCATCTTCCAAAAGGTTTTCTGTGAGTTGTGAAACTAAGAATGAAGTCATTGGGCGGGCAGGTGTGGTGGCACACGCCTGTAATCCTAGCACTTGGGAGGCTGAGGCAGAAGGAATGCCTCAAGTTCAAGGCCTGCTACATAGTGAGTTCAAGCCCAGCCTGAACTACATAGCAAGCCCTTACCTTGAAAAACAAAAAGCAAAAAACAGAAAAAGAACGAAGCCATCAATCAATAAACCACAGCAGTGACCCTTGTGGTAAACAAATACATATTGATCATCCAGGCAGTGTTGTTTGGCAAAGTAATTGGTCACCAGCCACCAGAAGCACCCTTCACACGAAGACAAGACTCGAAATACAGTGATATGAAGTCAATGACAGGCTACTTCCCAGCAGTCTCCACCCTGGTGTTCTCCACATCAGGAGACAGATTCGGGCCTGGGTCTCTGAGGATCAGGGAGTTGAGAGTAGCCAGGGGCCTCAGGGCTGAAGCAGGGGAACCCAGTTTCGGCTGGATCGGACAGCACTGAGAACAAAGCCAGAAGGTGCAGAAATGAGAGGCAGGAAGGAGCCCTCAGCCCATCTAAGGTGCTCTTCTCAAACGCCTCATCTGGACACTCCATCCTCCTAACAGTAGAGAAACTGAGGCCCCAAGAAGATAAACAAGCCGACCAAGGGCATGCAGTGAACGCATCATTGCAGAGACAGTGCCCAGGCCCTTCCCCTGCCCCAGGGTCAAAGCAGGTCACATTTCAACCCTGAGGAGTTAGTTACCTATGAAGGGTGACCAGATTTGTGGATGGGTCTCTGGACCAAGAGCCATGGGGGTGGATGGGAAGGGGTGGGATGTAAAAAGGGGCATTTAGCTCAGTGCTTAAAGTGCTTGCCCACAGAAACAAGGCCCTGAGTTCGATCCTCAGCACCCCCCCAAAAAAAATGATCTCAGAGAAAAGAACTGCAAGAAAATATACTGAAAATCTGTAGCAGGTGTTTTTGTTTAGGTTAATTCTATTTTTTTGTCCTTCATGTTATTCTGGCATTTGCAGAGAGACAGCCATAGCTACAGTAGGTGCAAAACCTTCCCAAAGCCCAAAGGGGCTAGAAAAAACCTTTGACTATTGTCATTATTGCTGCGTTTCTAATGCACATTATAGTTGCATGACTCAAAGATGGAAAGTACAAAATTGTAAGACAGAACATCTCTTTTGCACCCTAACCCAGTTCCCCATTTCACATCCACCGACAGACAATACCATTCCTGGTTTCTCTGTCTTATATAAAAATAAGGGTTCCAGTGCTTAATTTCTTCCTTTGATCATACGAAAGAATGTGTAGCTGTACAGCTCGATGCTAAGTTCTGGAGAGCTCTCCCTTCTGGTCCACACAGAGGATCCTCATTCTTTTGACAGCTGCATAATAATCCAGTGTGCAGAAAGGCCAATTTACATAACCAGCCCAGCCTGCATCCACAAACGAGGCTGCGGCAAGCCCGTGACTCACTCAGGCCAAGACCTTCTGAAGGATGCATTTCCAGCAGTGGAGCTGATGAAGTCAAAAACTTTATGCATCTGTAAATTTGACAGATTTCACCAAATTGCCCTCAGGCAGAGTTGTACCAATTCACACTCCCCTCGGCAAGGCAGGGAGCATCCGCTCCCCACAGCCTTGCCCACAGAGCACAGTAATTGAATTTGGGATTAGGGGCAGAGTGGCAATTTCCATGTCTCTTGTGACGAATGAGGCTCAGCCTCTTCCCACAGGTCAGGGGCCCGTGAAGCAGGAGCAACCCTCCTCCTTCCTGCTCACAGGCTCCAGGGAGTGCCAGCATGGTCAGTGCTGGACAGGGAAGTGCTCTGAGTGTCCCCCATGTCATTGCTATTTACTGAGGGGAAGGTAAGGATTTGGGCTGCGCATGCTCCGACCCAGCTCCCCACCAGTCCTTGATGTGAATGGCTCATTCTCTGCCCATGGTCCCGTCACCGCTGTACCCAGGGAGGGGTTGGACTGAGGATACACGGATGGCCAGGGACACTGGGCCCCTCTCCCTCCCTGCTCCTGATCCCAGGAGTAGGATTGAAAGTCACCTCCATAGACAGAAGTCTCTGCAGGCTCCCCACAAGCTCCATCGGTGCTTGCCACCCTGCACAAAGCCACCCTTCCGTGGAGCATTCCTAGTCCCCTGCCTGACAGGAACTGCACCCACCTGACCATGGGTGTCTCCTTGTCCACAGCAGGGCTGAGCCGGCTGGAGGTGAATCTTGCCATGTAACTCTTGCTGACACTCCACTGAGTGGGGTCCTATCAGGCTCTCAGGTGGCCTATGAGCCCACAATAGTGCTAAGTTGTGGCTGGGCCTAAAGCCTGGATTCAAATTCCACCCTGGGGCCAGCCCAGCCACTGCTGCCAGAGCAAGAGCCTAGGCTGAGGGACAGCTGAACCCACTTCTGCCTCCATTTCCCTTTGTCGGATCGCCCATTGCCAGCCCCACAAGGTCACCGTGGGATAGTATGGAGGTCTGCGAGGCTTGGAGGCCAGTGACTGAGGCTGGGTCATAAAGCATCAGCTGCTGTATCTCCGTGGAACCAGGAACCCACACCCCTGAATCCTCTCGCCCTGCACCCCAGAGAGCAAAGGAGTGGGGATGGGCTCCATCTCCCTTCTGTGCCCTGAGCCACAGTAAGGGGAGGGAGCTGGAACAGCTCAGCCCTCGGTCCTTGTCTGAGTTCCTGTAGGCTGCAGCCCCATCCGCTGTCACCAGGCACCTCCAACAGGCCTGTCTCAGGGCAAGGATCATCAGGGGACCCTCGACCTGCTTGCATCCGCTCAGAGCCCTCAGGCCCAGCACTAGTGGAGCAGGCCACAGGTTCTCTCCTGCAAACATGGATGGTGCTGACTGGGGTCCAGGCTTCTCAGGGAGTCTCAAGGATCACAGAGGCATCTGGAGGCCGGCCTAGCTTGCTTATGCACAGCCTGGCCCCCTGGTGCACAGCCTGGTTCCCCGGTGCACAGCCTGGCTCCCCGGTGCACAGCCTGGATCCCCGGTGCACAGCCTGGCTCCCCGGTGCACGGCCTGGCTCCTTGGTGCACAACTTGGCTCCCTGGTGCACATAAAACTACATTTCACAAAGCTTGTACACCCAGTTTCCCTCATGGCACCCTAAACAAGCGGGCAGTGGGGAGCCAGGGTAAAGAGGGGACATTAGTACTGTTATGACCTCACACAGAGGAGCACACCACAGCTGGAGGGCAGCCCCGGGATTTAGTGTCCACAGCCTGACACGCAGCCTGACACTCGGCCTGACACTGACATTCAGTATCCACCAGCTCACCCTGGTTGCTTCAAACAAGATCCAAGAGCTGCCCTTCTCCGCATGTCCAGGCCGGGCCTTCCCAGCCCAGGGCCGCAAGGTCCCTGCCGGCCACCGAATTTTAACAGGTTCTGCCCTGGGCAGAGTGCTGGGCTGCTCAGCCTTCTGAGTGTGTTCGCTAATCCCTTCACCAGCTGCTGAGTGGCGCCTGGAGCTGGGACCTGGGACGCCACCCTGAAAGAGCCGCCCCGGCTGGGAGCTCGAGATGTCTCCAGTCTGACCTCCAGTGAGGCCATCTCCTGCTGCCTCCTCAACCTGGCAGTCACCAGCCCGTGGGTCTCCAGCACACAGGGAGGCCCGCCCACCAGACAGGGAGCCCCGCCAGCCTCACGCCCCTCTCCAGCCTCCTCTCCTCCATCGGACAGGAGCGAGTGAAGTCAAGCCGAAAGAGAGGGAGACAGGGACAGTAAAAAGAGGGGCAAGAACACAGAGAAGAGGATGGCAGGGCGGACGACATATTCGGGATATAAAGTGGGTCTGCTTCGAGGCACCGGGCAGCCTCTGAGCTCTCGCCGCCGATGGGCAAGGCAGAAAAAGGAGCCGGAGAGAAGCTCGCCCAGCCTGGCTTGCGAGCCGGCAGCTTCCAGACCACGAGGGCCTGCTGGCCCTGCTGCCCGGGCCCTCGGGGCTGGTCCCGGCCCGTCCTCACCCCGCCCCGGAGCGGGTCCGGCCAGCGGCAGGGTGGATCTCAAAGCCGCAGTGACGGCGCTTCTGGGCTATTCTGGCGAGTATGATAGAGCACTGAGTTTCGGACACTGCAGTTATTTCGGCGTCGCTTTCGAAGTGTGCGCACCTGGGCTCAAGCAGAAAGTCACAGCCAGGGCGACTAGGTGGGGTCCCGCCTAGCCGAGGCCCTCCAGCCCCTCCAGCCCCTCTGGGAAGCCGGCTCCTCGGCCGCACCCGGCCCACGCCTGTCCACGACTGAGCCTCCCATCCCCACCTTCCAGCCCACAGGGAAAGCCACAGGACATCCTGCGCGCCTGGCGACCGGGCGGAGCCGCGGAACAAGGCCCGGGACGCGCCGAGCAGCCCGCGCTGCCGGGAAACGACCAGGCTCACACGGACCGACAAAGCCCTTTCGAAACTGCGATGTAATTCGCGTACCGTTAAAATATATAATCCAGCGGGCGTCAGTGCAGCCACGAGGTTGCACAACCATCGCCGCTCAGTCCGGAGCGTTTTCTTCACCCCGTAGGAGACTCCCTGTTCATCAGCAGCCCCTCATCTTTTCCCCAGCCCCCAACAACCATAAACCTACTTTCCGCCTCTGTGTAATTGCCAATTCCGGACGTTCTGTGAACACGGCTCACGTAACAGGCCGTCCTCTGCGCCTGGCTTCTTTCAAGTCGTGTTTCCAAGGTTCATTGTGTTCAGCAAAAACCATCAGAGATTTGTTCCTTTTTCTTGCCAAATAAGATCCCATCAAATGGGTACAAGCTGATCAAAAAGTACGGTGAATATACAGTGTACATATATTATATGTATACTATGTATACTATATAAATATACTAATAATTATTATTAGGTATAATATATGTTATATATAATATAACATATAATTTTTATTACAATAAAAGACACATTGCCAAAAACAATGAGATGTGTGTTTGAAGCAAGGGGGACTCTTTTGAGTATTTTGAGGGGTATTAATAATGTGTCTTTTATTATAATAAACTTTTTGATTTAAATATTCATCGAATTTTTGATCCCCTCTCATTGATTACTATTTATGGCAATTTCTATCAATAAAAACATGACAGCGTGTCCTTACCCACCTTATTCGCTGCATCTGGAACAGTGCGACTCCTGGCGCATCCCTAAAATCACAGTGAGCGCGAAAGGAGACTGTCTTGGCTTGATTCAAGACATCGAGGCAGCTGTGACAGCATAAGTAAAGATAGTCACGAAAGAGGACATCCAGAAGGCTTGAGGAAGTGGCGAGAATGATAGATAAGCGTTTCTGAATCTATGGGAAGGATTCTGAGGGACAGTAATGGCAACGTGTCTTTTACTGTAATACATTTTAAAATTTAAACATTCACATATGTTTTGATCGTACCTCGTATACCGCATTCTGTCGGTCTTCTCAGCAGCTGCCGTGGCTGTTCCCACTTTGGAGGGGATTTTTGACAAGGCAGCTGTAAACATCCACGTCCATGTTTTCGTATGTGCCGAAGTGGAATTCGTGGGCCGAAAGATAATTCTGTGTTGGACTGTTTGAAGAGACACCAAACTGCCTTACACACAGTTGTACCATTTTATGTTCCCACGGTGACGTGCAGGGTTCAGGTTTCTCCACATTCTCACCAGAACTTGCATTTCCCTCTTTGCTCCTTTTTTCTTTCTATTCCAAGCCATCCTGATGGGTGCGAGGCGGGCTCGCTGCCGTTTGGAATGGTTCTTCCTCTGACTGGTCATGTCAGGTACCTTTTTCGTGTGCTTTTGTCCATTTGCATATTTCTTTGGAGAAATGTCTGTTGGACCCTTTGCCCGCTTTCGAACTAGGTTGTTACTGTTTCTGGTGCTGAGTTTGAAAGATTCCGTATAAATTCGGGCTATTATCAGGTACACGGTCTGCAAATATTTTCTCTCGTTCTGCGGGCTGACTTTTCAAAAGTTTTTCATTTTGACGAAGTCTTCTTTGTCCCTTTTTTCCTTGGTTCCTGAGGCCAGCAAACCTTTGGAGTCTTCAGCCTCCTGCTGCCTCCGTCCCTCCAGCTTCAAGAGCCAGGTGCGCTGCGCCCCCTGCTGGCCACCGTCGGCATTGCAGACCCGCGTCGAGTCTTGGTCCACACAGGCTGAGCGCCTTACCCAGGCCGCCGGCTGGGCTTGAAAGACCACCGCTGTACTCTGGGCCTTCTGACCCCCCACGCGAGGAGGTAAAAATTCCTGTCCCATTCTACAGGAGAGGAAACTGAGGCTCAGGGAAGTGAAGGAAGGACCAAGGTTCCAGAGTTACTAAATGGAAACAAGTGACTCATTCATTTAGTCATTCGACTAACGTTTGTGAAGATGTACCCCAAACAGACCCTGGCTGGGTAAAGAGAAGCAGAGACGCTGCCCATGAGCCACGCCTGGGATCCACTCTGAGGGAGCCTGTGGTGGCCCTGGGTGCCGTGGAGACAGGAAGAGGATGGAGAAGTTTCCTCATACCTAACTGGATGTCATACTTCACAATTAGATTTAAAATAGAAAGATGGGGCTGGGGATTTAGCTCAGTGATTAGAGTGCTTGCCTTGCAAGCACAAGGGCCTGAGTTCGATCCCCGGCACCACCAAAAAAAAAAAAAAAAAACAACAACAACAAAAAAAAAAAAAATAGAAAGATCGTTAGAGCTTAGTGAAAATAGGTCTGTGTGGCAGAGATGACTATTCTTCGCCCGTCATTCTCTCTGCTTCCTCCAGCATAGAAACCCTGAACATTAGATGAGAACACTGCTGTCTGGAACAGAAACAGTATCGCCCATCTCTCCTTGTAACTAAGCGGGGCCACCTGGTGATGTTCTGGCCAGGTGCGTGGAAGTGTTCAGAAATTTCTGAGACACGCACGTCCCAGGGTGGGAATGCACTTTTTTTCCTCCTTTCTTTCTTCCTGCTGGCTGGGATGTAAGCTTGATGGCTGGAACAAAGGCAGTTTTCTTAGACCATGAGGCAGAGGCTATGTGAACGGCCGAGCAGGAAGAGAGGAAGAAAGTACACTCTTAAGGATGTAGAGCTGCTACCCTGGACCTGTGCTGTGTGCTCCAGGGCGCGATTTCTGTGATGAGAGAAATACTGGTTTTGTGTACA
>PVJO010024613.1:0-24103 GCA_004026905.1 Hystrix cristata
GTGGTGCCGGAGAGAGACTGAAGCCAGAATGAGGAGGATCTTAAAGGGGGAGCTTACAGGGAGGCCAAGAAACTCAGAACTCTCTCCTCTGCTGGGGTGCTCCTGCTGCTGGGGGTGAGACAGTCGCCTGGTTTAGAATGTCGCTCCTCTCTGTGACCCTCGAAGGCAAGAGCACTGTCACAGCCTGTGTTTTCTGCCTGTTACAGAGGAGTCCACAGAGTCATGGAGCCCAGATGAGCCAGGTGCAGGAGAAGGAGCGAGAAGCCTGGGTAAGAATTTGTGTCTCGCAGACCCGCCGAACAGCCCAACGCAGAGCTTAATTCTCATTGGAAGCTTTCCCCTCCTTTTTATGGTAAAGCGCCTAATTATGCTATTTTGGGAATAAGAGGTTTCGTATATGATAATACCAGCAGTTTTTCATTCTATAATTCAATTTGTATTTTCTAAGTAGATTTGCTGTTGTTTCCTGCTCCTCTCCCAATATGCTCAATGCAGTTTTTACAGCTGTCATCTGCAGTTATTAAACCATTCAGTCAGCTCTGGGAATACACCAGAATGTCTCCACGCACAATGGGGCTGGGGCGGAGTGCGGAATTTGCACAAGAAAGAGCGAACAATGACACTAGATGCACGGTGCACTCGGGAATCACGATTTAGGACTAAGAAAAGTATGGTGAAGACCCACGGATTATAATGACACTAAATGGGAAGTAGAAACATCAGAACTCCTTGGCTTTTCTAACTTAGCCAAGTCCACATCTCAACTCAAACAGGCAACTCTGTCCCAAGATGTTAGATTTTGTTCTCAAGTCTTTCTTCATCTTTTGTGCCATTCTCTAAAAATTTCCAGTTTCCATGTTTTCTCTTTCCTCAACTGTGCCCATCTGCCCTGCATTTTCTCCATTCTTTTACATGTTCGCTTTATTCTACATATTTGATTATTAATGTTATTTTAAATGTATTTAAGTACTTATTTGCATGGCTTCTCTTGAAAATGCTTCTTGTTTCTAACCCTGGATATACTGTTTCTTGGGGACACTGACGAATATGGCTGCTGACCTGTCCATTCTATTTGTGGACCCTGCTTAACAGGTCTCTGCCCCTTAACTTCCCTGGTCCCCACAATGAACCTGAGCATGTGTCTTGGACGTTAAAGTTCCAAATTGAAGCATTTCCAAAGACACACTCTTCGTAGTGTCACGTTATCCAGAGGAACAAAACCAAAGTACAGAAGGTTTTGTTCCAGTACAGGCATAAAACAGGCTGCAGAGGTACAGAACCTGGTAGCCGACTGGTCCAGGAAGCTGAAAACGTCAGCACAATAGACAATAGTGCAGCAGCCCCAGTCCTTTGATGAAGGTTTGCAAGTCCCCAGTGAGATGCACGTGTGAATTCTCATTCAAAGGTGAAAGAATCTAGAATCTTCTAACCACAGGCAATGGTGACGACAGAAAAAATACCCTCTCAGAAAAGTGTCAGCATGGGCTCACCAGCTTCCTGCTTCTTCCACTTTTCAACTGCCCCCCCAACCTAAGTCAATTGTGCTTCCACCACTCAGGATGGGTCTTCTCCACTCAGCTTGCTGACCTGTGTGACAATCTGCTCTGGGAATGCCCTCACGGCCACATGCAGAACTACACTGTGTAATTTTCTGGGCATCTCTCACTCTAGCCAATTTCACAACCGAAATTAGTCATCACCCCTTGGATACCAATATATGTTATGTGAACATAAAAGAAGTCTTTATTTCGGAGTCTTTGGGAAAGGTATATCAAAAGCCTTCTGCAGAGCAATGTTTGCCGGGGACTCTGGTATTCTAGGACAAGGAGCAGGGTCATTCTGTCCACTGTGGAAGACTTGAATAGGTGCCTATCTGGATCTTAGCGAAAGTGAGCTTTTAACATTTAACCAAATAATAAGTACATTTTTAGGTGTACTGCATATGGGTCCCACACCGGTGCCATGTGCCTGCACCCTACACTTGGGTACTGCATGGATCCCTACACTTGGGTACTGATCTCAAGATCCGCCAAGCAATAGGCTATGAATAGGCACAGCTGTTTATGTTTCACGTAATGTCAAAAAACAGATTTATGCCCAAATTAGCAGAGAATAATTATACATTAACATCCATAAAATGTTTATAAACTGCTTCTCTTTTTTATGTATAGTGTTCTTGTTTTCTGTGTTACAATCCTCTGACTAAGACAGCACAGTTTAACTCCATATTTTGGATCAATGCATTCATTTTTCTCTTCGCAATTTGTAGTTACCCAAATACATACTCTTCTCTCATTAGTTTTATTAATGAACTACCTGGTTTCTGCTGGGGAGCCTTCATCTTGCATAAACCGAATTCAACACTGGAACTGTCCACATTATATGAAACTTTTGCTTACTTGCATCCAGTGGACAAAGTTTGAAAACGCACATTACTGCCATTCAGAGTGTTACTAAGCAGGTCATAACTCTATTCAGGAATAAAACTAAGTGGTCTCTGGCCTTTGCAAATATGATAACTAATATTTTCTAGCATTTTTTAAGCTTCCAAAGTCCTTAGTATATGTTTATTAAAAGAATTCATAGGGGAAAGGGTTAATATGAACTAGTAGGGTCTTAATTTTTTCTACTTTCTATCTCTAATAATTTTCTGTGGCAATTTTTTTTAATTTACCAAGAACATGTATTGGTACATTGTACACATAGTGATCACATTCATCGTAGTTAATTTGTACCTGTACATCTTGGTTCCCCGCCTTCTTCCCCATCCCTCCCTTCCACTTCCTCTCCCTTCCCTTATTTACAGTAGCTTTATTTACTAATTGCATTTTAGATTGAGTGTTTTACCTCTTCTTGGGAATCTAATGAGGAAATGGTTTACCTTGGAGGAGGTTATGTTACAGTCCACTCCTCCAGCTTTGAGGACTTCGATGTAGAACAATTGGCATGAACCATTTCTACTAAACTATAAACTTGAACTTTTTTAAATTTACTCATCACACAGATGAGAAAAATCCTTTTGTTTTTTAACTTCCAAACAAGCTATAAATGTTTCTCCATTGATACATACAGGTGAAGAAACCAAAATAAATGCATATAAATAAAAGGAACCATCTGAGAAAGCTGTTACACCACTGGATACGTGCTGCTTAGCAAGCAGAATATCTCTTTAGAACATGAGAAAAGAGACAAGGGAAAATCCTTTGGTCTAGACCAGTGGTGGTGAACCCATGGTATGCATGTTATTATGTTTTTCTTTTAAGACAAAAGATGTTAATGTAGAGTTGTTTTTTCTAAACTAAAACCTCAGTTTTCAGGTTTAATTGCAGTGTTGGCACTTTGTGATAAATAAGTAGGTTTTGGGTTGCAGTTTGATGCTCAGTCTGTAAAAGGTCCACCATCAATGGGCTAGAACTTCTTAGTTTTCTCTCTTGGACAACATGTTTGCTTCATTTTGCTTTAGTTTTCAACTTAAAGTAGCTAATTATGAAATATATACTTTTAAAACTTCAAAAAATGTTATCGAGTCCTTGAATTTTGCAGCAATATCAAATTGCAACAAAAGATCACTACTTACATACTGGGAGTATAGCTCAGTGGTAGATTATTTGCCTAATATTCAGGAAACTCAGAGCTGATTCCAGCCACAAAACAAAACAAAAGAAACAAAAGAACATGCTCCCACAAAACCTAAAAAACAAAAATGAAACCAATATGTTGTCTTACTGCAACCCCATAAAAATGTATGTTGGATCAGTATGGTCTTCAGATCATAATTTGACAAGCACTACTCCAGCATTTTCTGAAGTTCACATGCACCTCAGCACACAGCAGGGCTTGGGGGCTCTGGGGGTTGGTCATGTATAAGAAGTAGGTTTTTTTGGCCATTTGTGTTAAAAAAAAAATCCTTTGAATGTGGTCTATTGCTTTTTATAAGACTTCGTACCAAAATCTTCTCTTGTATTATGCAAGGGAATTGAGAACCAAATGCATTAAAGGACATAAATGTAATTGCACCATAAATTACTATAAAGTAAATGAGTAAATACAGCTCATGTGGTTAAAATTCTGCCATTTACAAGCCTTCAGAAGCTCATTCTATATCTCTTACACATACTAGCCCCAAATATTCTAAAAAGGACAAACAAAAACGTAATATGAAATGTATATATACTGCACACACATGCATACATACACGCACAAACACGTTGCATCTGCCCTCGACAATGGAGATGGTATCTTAGTAATCTTCACTGGAAAACAGTTCCGATTTCCAGTTATTACAACCCCATCAACACCCCAGTAATTAAATATGATTTGCAAAAATGTTGACGTCCCCACCTTCCCCTCTCTTCAATCCATCTACGATGTAATTGTAGTTCTTACCTGTGCAAAAGCTACTTCAGTTCCCTTCCACTGACTAGATTTCATTGAAAATTTGCCTGTTATAACTAAACCAGGAAAAGGATTTTATTATAACTAGCAGAAATGAGAAAATAAGCCATGGAAAAAGGATAAGGAAATTTTATTCAGCTGCGTTTGACCTGTTTTATTACCTGAGAAAACATCATGTACCTAATCTCTTTGCAGCTATTTCAAACCCTTACCCATTACTGCTCAAATCCCATTAGGCATAAAATTGTTTCTATTTGTCCCTGGGCATGCCCGCGTGCACACACACAACACACACACACACACACACACACACACACACACACACACACACACACTCATCAGAGAGTCTGATGAATGGAACAGAAGAAATTTTAAAAATCAAACTTTCTATTTGTTTTTCTGTTGCATTTCTTCTACTTCCATCTGATGCTGAAGCCCTTGTTAACTTTTGAGCCCAAAATTGTTAAAATTCTCACTTTGAGAAGAAAGGGACAAATAGTTTGTCCCTTCTTCACTTATTAATTCCTGACTTCTCAGCAATAGACAAATTATATGGAATTATTAAAATATTCACTCTTGGGTGAGGTAAGATGCAATTTAAAATTAATGCCAACGATTAATGGAAAATACAAAAATTCATTTACGATTTATTAAACTGCACATAACTATACATGTACCAACTTCCCATGATGAATGTATTGCTATACACTGCCAACATGTACTAATGAAAAATAAATAAAGATAAAAAGTGAGAACAATCTTTATTTAAAGAATTGAACTTCTTGACTCAGAGGCAAAGAAGAAAAACTATTTGTGAGAAAACCCTAAAATATGAATTTAGCCCGAAGTATAATGAGAGTATGGGGGAAGGACAGTCCCCCGTGGTGTGGCTGACCCATCCTCGTAGGACAGCCGCCTACAGCACGATCCTGGAGGATGTGTGACATTTCCAGCCCAGGAGGAGCATGTGTAGCTCATGTGTCGCTGTGTAAACTGCTACCTAAAATGTATTATTATTGGAAGCAGGATACTAAAGTCTCCAACAATTATTATTTATTGTCTATTTTTGTAAATCTCTCGGTTTCCATTTCATATATTTTGTGGCTTCTTTATTAAATACATGTACGTTTATATTGTTATTCCTTTTTGAAATACTGACAGTTTTATTTTTATAAATATTTTTCTTCATCCCTAGCAATACTCTTTGTCTTCAGTTGTACTTTTTCTCAAAGCACTCTCAATATTCCATCTGGTCACTATTTGCATGGAGTATTTTCCACTTTTCATGTATTTGTGTTTTTAATTTAGATATTTTGTACATAGCATGTAGAGTGTATCAGGTTTCGGTTTTTTTCCACATTTTTAATTCATTCTGCCATTCTCAGCACTTTAAGTGGAATAATTAATGTATTTATGTTTCATGTAACTACTTATAGCGTGGGTTTCACCTCTGCTGTTTTGCTGTTTGTTTCAGGTTGCTCTATGTCTCTAGTGGCTGTCATTGATCTTTTCTTTCATGACTGTCTTCTCTTGTGTCTAATGTATTATCTCTTGCATCATTTTAATAACCTTGTCATCCTTTCCATTTTGTTTGTTCAGGTATTTTCTTAACGGTTGCCATGGCAATTACAACTATATCTTAATTCATAACAATATAGTTTACATATCCACTGTGATGGTTGATCGATTGTGTCAACTTGTAAGAGAAGTTTAACTAAATTGGTTTAGCAATTCTACACCCCAGGGTGTAGAAGATCCACCCTAGGGCGGCCCATTCTCTAGATGGTATAAAGGGGAAATGAAGAGGGATATAGCCCAGCCAGTTTCTTTGGATCGGTTTCGCTTCCTTTGGAGGAGCTCCAGACCTTCACTTGGACCCTTCAGACCTTCGCCTGGACCCTTCGGGCCTCCAGACCTTCGCCTGGATACTTTGGGCCTCCAGACCTTCACCTGTATCCTTTGGGCCTCCAGACCTTCACTTGGATCCTATGGACCTCCAGACCTTCGCCTGGACCCTTCGGGCCTCCAGACCTTCGCCTGGACCCTTCAAACTTTTGCCTGGATCCTTCGGACCTCCAGACCTTAGCCTGGACCCTTCGGGCCTCCAGACCTTCTCCTGGATCCTTCGGACCTCCAGACCTTTGGCTGGGCCCTCCAGATCTCCAGCTTGCAGACAGACCCTCTACACGCTTCCACGCCTAACTTGTAAGAAGCCAAATTGTAAGCTCTTAAATATTCATATATCTACCATTGTATCTGTTTCTCCAGAGAATACCAATACATCCACTTAATTTTAATAGTATACAAGTATTTTGTTCCTGTACACGTATATGTTTCCAGCATTCTAATATGCTTACTGTCACAAATTACAGTTAATGCTCATTACTTATGGATTTATATTCATAAGTTTCTCTACTTGCTAAAATCTATGAGTAAGCCAAGAATCAATACTTCTGATGTTTTTCTGGTCATTGGCAGGCATGTAGAAAGGGGAAAGAAGTTGAGTCACCCAACCTGCACATTTGCCCACAGAGGCCGGACAAGGAGGGCTCTGCCTTCCTCTCCAGCTCTCAGGTAAAACCGAGTTGACCGGAAGAAACAGTTCTAGGCCCAGCTCAAGGACTGGCTGGATGGCACCAAAGCTGAACTCTGGTACTTGTGAGTGGAGCAGCCTCAGGAAGGTCATATCATATTTTTTCACTTGATTTTTTCTTTTGAAAGATAAAGAAAGTGGAATCTACCAGAATGAGTTGCTTTTAGGTTTTATGACTACAATGTATGTAATATATTTTGAGTGGTGTAAGGACAAAGAGGTATAAAGATATTATGTAAAAGAAAGATAATATTCAAAGGAGAGGAGAACTAGAAAGGGAGAAGGGGGTAAAGAAGGAAGGGAAGAAGAAAAGAAAGGGGAAAGGGAAAAAATGGAAAAATGCAAATAAGCCTGCTACAAATAAGGAAGGAGGGGGAGCAGAAGGGAGGAGGGTTGGAAAAGGGGGTAGACCAAGATACATCATGCACAGGCACAAAATAACCACGATGAATGTGACCATTATGTATACAATGTACCAATACATGTTCTTGGTAAAAATAAATAAATAAAATTAAATAAATAAATAAAATAAAAAGTTATCCTACGGAAAATGGCTTTTAAATTGCTATTAACCCCCCTTAACATATTTCTCTCATTTCAGCACACTTACCCCATCACTCTGCACCTTTCTGAAGTAGGTTTGAAGTCCCTTTTCCTATTTTTAGCTGCATTGTTGGACTGCTTCATGTCTTGAGTTGATTCAAAATACTTACTTTCATGGTCATTTTTTTTTTTTCCTGGTCATTTTGAGGATGAGAAAGAAGCAGAAGTCACATGGTGTCAGAAAGACTGAATAAAGTAGTTGAGAACATTCCATGATGCTTTCATTCGACAGAAATTCCCACTAATGTTTTGAATGGATTCAGGACATTGAGGAAACCATGAAAAGGTAGGTATGAGAAATGACTTCCAGAACTGCTGTAGAAAGTAGGAGAGGTGATGAGCTAAATTTGTTAAAAATGAAGGGGAGTATTTTGAGGGGGATCAGTGGCAATGTGTCTTATGGTATTTTTAAAATTTTTATTTCGATATCCACTGAAATTCTTTGTCACATCAAACGTGTAGATATACCCAATCATGTGCACAGAAGCAAGCTCACGATTTGTCGGGCAGGCCTGCGGCTGGAAATCAGAAGTTTCCATGACGGCCAGGCAGGCTGGACAGAGAGGCAGCATTTCGTGAAGCTCAATCGCTTTTCTCATGAAATATCTCTGCATTTATTCTTCATTCTTTAATTGACAGGATGAGAACCACACACATTATAGAAGATATTCTCCTTCACAATCACATTTGTAAAACTCCTTTACAGTAACATGCATATTAGTATGCGACCAAAGAACTGGGCACCATGGCCTAGTTTATTTTATGCAACCTAAACATCAGGATTTATAGTTATTTATTAATAAAGAGCTTCCTTTCAAGTGAGATAAAATTTCAAACATTACAAAAATATTCATATTTTCATATATTTCTAATAGTGTGTATTTCTTTATATCATTTTGAATTACCATCTAGTGTCCTTTCATTGCTTCCTAAAACACTCTCTTGATTATTACTTGTGGGAAAGATTTGTTAGTAACAAATTATTTCGTTTTTTTGTTATCTAGAAATGCTTCAATGTTTTTCTGATTCTCAAAGTGCAGTTTTTATGGGTCTAGGAATTTTGTTGACTGTCCTTTACCTTTCACTCCTGTGATAGCCACACTGCTACCTTCTGATTTCCAGTGCTTTGTTGTTGTTTTTATTGCTATGTCTTTTCTGTCTGTCCTGTGGATGGAATCCCAAGCTTTGTATCTCGCACATGTTAGACGAGAGTTCTACTGCTGAGCTATCCACCACCATCCTATCTCCACTGGTTTCTGATTAGCGATCAACTGCTAATTTTTTCAAGGATCCCTTGAGAGTAAAGAATTTCTTCTCTCTTGTTTCGCTCCAGATTCTCTTTTTTTAGTTTTAAGCATTTCATTATTGTGTATCAAGCTTTAGATCTCTCTCAATTTATTTTGCTCCTCTTCTTCTAGGCTTCAATAACATTTGGTCATGGAGATGAATGTTTTCATCGCATTTAAGAAGCTCTTATGAATTCTGCAAATCCCTCAATTTTCTCTATCTTTTTCTCCCTCTGTCTCTCTCTTTCAGGGAGTCCCATTTTGTGCTTTTTTTTTTTCACTTGATAGTTCCTTTGAGTACTGAAATTATCCTCATTTTCTGCAGTGTTTCTTCTTTCCTTCCTTGATAACATACAGTGCTCTTTACTTTTTTGAATATGTTTACAATGGCTTCCTAAAATTTTCTTCTAATAATTCCAATGCCCAGGTTTCCTAAAGGATAGCTTCTAGTATTAATTGATAGCTTTTTTGTCCTTCTATGCATGGAATATACAATCTTCATTGCTGTTCTACATTCTTTGTGTACCTCGTAATTTTTTTTATTGAAAATAGGGTATTCTAAATAATCCAATGTGACAAATTTGGAATTAAAACTTTCTGCCTCAGAATATGTTGCTGTTATTGCATTATTATTAAGATGATGATGATGATAGTTTCTTTAGTGACTTTTCTGAATTAATTCTGTGAAATCTGCATTCTCTGTCTTGTTTTTGCCATATAATCTCTGCAAGGTTATGAGTCAGATGGTTGGAAATTCTACCATAGTTTTCACCTTTGATTGTGAAGAACCTTCAAGTTGAGCAAGGTGGGAGCTTGTGCACTGCACTCGCAGATAGTTTCCAACTGTACTCATATCTCTGATCTGTACAGATTCCTAGACATGCAGTCACCTTCAGTGTTTTCAGAGATTATCAAAGGCTCTTATAAATATATCACTCATTCAGATTTTTGCTCTAACCTTTCCGCACGGCTTACTGTTTGTCCAAACTGTTGTCCACTGTCTAAAGTAGCTGCAGTGTTGAGTAATTTCCACTTTGTATGACAAATGCCCTGGGAAAAGGCTGCTCATATCAGGGAAACGTCAAGTTATCACCAGTAAAGATAGGTTTGCTAGTGGGATCTTTCAGAAAATTCTCATCACAAATGGTGCTAATTCTGTAGAAATGAGGCTTGGCAGGAGCACCAACCTCATTCTTCTTCCTCCACAGGTTGCAATACTGCTGGCTTCAAACATGCTCATTGACTGTTGGTTTTCAAGGTCGCCAGGGAGCTAGAGATGTAAAATAGAAACAGCACAAGTTAAAATATCACGAAGTTCATGGGCATTCCTGAAGCAGCGCAGTGATTTGTCGAATAAATGCTCTCGAGAATCTAACAAGCTCCTGACTAATTTGCAGACTTCTACAAAAATGATTCTGATAACATTTGCCAGTTTTCTTGTTGCTTTTATAGAACAGAAGATTTTGGGAAGTTCTTAGCATGCCATTTTTATTGACAGTCACACATTTCTCAGTTATAAACTTTTAAAAGGTATTATTTCTATTAACAGTATACAGATTTCAAAAGGGATTGAATAAACAGGAGTATATGACATGCCATTAAACTAAATTCTCCATTCATTCATCATTCCTCAATGTCCTCTTGTAACCTGTGTTCAACCTTATTGAGCCACGTGCAGCTACTCTAACTGCTATAAACTTTGTTACTCTAGATAACCTCCTCTGTCAGCTCACACGTCCTACTCTCCCCCTCACATTTCACCTGGACAGCTCCTACACTCTATTAGGATTCTCATCAGATACCACTTCTTTCATTAACCCTTCCCAACAACAAAGTGTAGAGGACTGTTATTACATCTATGGCACTCTGCTAGCCATGATTATAGTACTTGAAGTGTAGCTCAGCTGTGGAATGCGTGTCATGTGTGAAGCCCTGGGTTCCAACCCCAGCACTGTAGAAAGAAAAGTCATGCATATGCACACAATAGTAGATTCATAGAAATTCATCAAAAAGTATTTTTCCTCAGAAGTATGGCATAAGCTTAACTACATACATGCATCCTTATGTTTGTTTGTCTGCACATACATACACAAAGTATATGCAGGTTGAAAAAGCTGCTTCAATGCCACAAATATTTTCTCTGAATGGTGATTGCAATTGTTCTGCTTTATGCCTCATTATATTTTCTAAGGGTGAGCCCATGGCTTTTCATATTTGACATTCTCGGGAGGTAATTTGTTGTCTAAGCCTTGGAACATTCTTATGTATCTGCATGGACTTACCTACCTAGTAAAAGTACCAATAACAGGGAAAACAAATCAATATTCACAGGTATTGAGCAGGGCCACACAGAATGATGACTTGCTGTTATTTTAATTTGCCACAAAACATTTCGCAGTCACTAGAGCAACGTCAGATTATAGGAAGGAAATTTCTTGAGCTGCTCTGCCAGAACAACTGATTGCTGTTACAATTCCCTGGTGCTCTCCTCATGACTAATCCACTCCCGTGCTTGCGTATCAGGGCTCTAAATCCCTGCTGTCCGTCACAGAAGACATCCCAAATGACATTCCCATGACACTGCTTTGATCGTAATGCTTAGTATCCTACGACCTTGGCGATGACCGTACAGCATGTTTCCACCACTGCTGAACATCTAGCAAAACCAAAGCAAAATAAAGTGTGCAATAACCTTTAAAATCTCAGTCAAAGATTGTTCATGCCTTGCTTATCAAGTTTGTAAGTCTAATGGCGTTCGCTAAAATGCATGTGGAAAAGATGGAGAATATTAGGTATTGATTAGACAAATGGAAGTCACTGCCTGCCCCAGTATTTCAGTCTTGTATATTTTGGTGCAATAAATGTCCCTTTCTCCTCTCTGATCTGCAAATATCCCGCAGACACTCCTGTGCCATGTCATGGTGTATGTACCTTCCCTTTCTAATGTGTCAGGTGAGTGTACTTAAAATTTCAACTAGATTTTTGTTGTCTTCATTTCTTAATCTCTCCAGAGCTTTGAAGCTTGAATTCTGATTCAATTCACACTAAATTAAGGTCATTATGATCTCTTCTTTTAAATTCTAGGTCCTCTGAGGTCTGGTTGGAATCTCACAAATCAGTCTTCTATAACTTACAGCCATCTGTTCTTCTGTGTTTTATTCAGATTCTCCTTGGCCAACTCTTCCAAATGGAGGTTCCATAGTGATCACCTATTTAGTGTTCCCTTTGGCACTTTTCTTCAGCTCTGCCTTGCACTGCTGTCTATGACCTGAGAACTTCCCTGGCCCTCCTTCCTGGTAACCCACTTTCCCTCACATGGGCTTAGTCATCAAGGAAGTGTGTTTCAAAAGTACTTTCTGATTTCCCCAGGTGCTATTTCCAGGACATCAAATGGAACACTTTCTATGTGAAAGTTTCCAGCTGTATCCTATAATAAGAAAAGCATAAATAAATAACTTCAAAGAGTTTATATTTAGTCAGCAAGAAGGACAAATACAAATGTCACAACTCCAGACAATAAATTCATGGCATAAAACAAGTACCAACTGAGAGTGGTTAGAAAGCAGATAGAGAGATATCATTGTTTAACTAGAAATAAAGTATATAATGTGGTTCACAGACTATTCCACAAAATACCATTTAGCATTTGAAAGACAAAAGTCTTAGAACTGAACCACCACTTTGGTGGCTGAACTTCCACTTTGGTAGAGAAGAGGATGAACGGCAGTCAATGCTCCACGGGCCTCCTCCATGGTTCTCCTGGACCAGCATGGAGACAGACTCTAACACGGCCCTACAGAAGGCTCTCTGCAGTGTCTCACTCTCTACATTCACGTCGCCTCTCCTGCTATGAGACACTACACAGTGTTCTCTGTCTAATGTGATCCTCTTCTCTGGCCTTTCCATGCCCTCTGGATTTTCCAAACTCTGGTGGCCAGTAGGACATCTCCCCTGGGCATTCCTGCCAATATGAGAAATTCCCCTTCACCATGTCCTTGGCACTCCCTTTGCTGGTCATTACTGCTCACCAGACCACCCGGTGCTATAATGTTTTATACATCTCCGTTTCCACCATTAGGACAGGAACTCTGTTCATTGTTCCTTCTATATTCCCCACCAGAGACTAGTTAAATGCATGACATTATACAATACTAACTCTTCTTTGTATGTGTAGTGGAAATGCATGTACACATGCACACATGCACATGTGTGCAACCACACATTTTACTCATCACCACCAGGCTTGAGTGAGAATTTACACTGTATTTACCCTGCCAAAGCAACAGTCTCCCATCAGGGGACATTTCTTCCCTGAAGAACAGGCTCATTCCTAACTCAGTTTACATTTTAAACCCACTCACCTAGCACCTTGTCTTCGTCATTTTCCCTGTACGAGTTTCTAGTCTTAGAATGATGCCAGGTGCAGATAAGCCATGTCTGTACAGAAGAGCTGCTGCCATTTAAAGTGCATCTAAATGGCAAGACCATGATGGATTCACTTCTCCTGCTTGTCCTTGGGTACCAGCAGGAGCAACGTGTTGGGCAATAATTGCTCTGCCTTGCTCGAAGGCATAGCACTTGGCTTATAGGACATTGATTCATGTGGATCTTGTGTCTATCTTTGCCCCGGGGCATTCCCCACTGTTGAAATTGACACAGAACAGAGATAAATGTGTGAAAGCTGGGGCCTTAGGGAGCCCTGAGGCTGATACTGGTGAGACAGTAGCTTTGGCCGTTTGCTTCCTGTAGCTTTTCTCCATCACAGAGAAAGCAAAGAGGGTCCCCAGTGAGAAGGGAAACTGTTCCCACAACCAACACATGGAAGCCATCTTTGCATTACTTCAGAGGGAAAAAGAAACATTAGAGAGCTTCCAGAACTAACAGATGGGGAATAGACATACAATCAGCAAAAAGTATCACACTCATGAGTCCTTCAGCTCAGTGTCTCTTCAACACATGGAGGTTTAATCCACTGACTTTCTGAGTGTTATGGTTTAGATCAAAAATGATCCCCAAAGGTCTCATGTATTCAGAGATGGGCTTTTGGAAGATAATTAGATCATGGGGGTGGTATACTCATGCTGAATCCATTGATGAGTTCATACTTGAACATGCTGTTGAAAAGTTGGGCTTTGTTGGAAGAAATGGGTCACTGGGGAGTAACCTGGAACAATATTATCTTGGCCCCAGGTCCTTCTTCCTTTTGCTTCTTGAATGCCAGGGGTTGAGCAGCTGTCCTCTATCACATCTTTCACTATGTCGTTTCTGCCCTGCAGCCAGCAAATCATAGACTGAACCATCTGAAACTGTGAACCAAACTAGATGTCTTTTCCTTTAATTTATGAGTGTTTTGGTATTTTGTCTCAGTGATGGAAAAGTGACTAATACACTGAGCGATCCTAATATCTTCTCTGAAACTCATTCAAAGTTCAGTGATAAGTGGAGCCAATTGTTTGCTGTTCATGTGTTACACAATTTTGGGATGAATAATATTTTTCTGTCCCTACAATAATTAGTACAAGGATGAAGTTAAGATAGCTCAGCTCTCCTACCAAGAAATGCTTACTTAGAAAATAAAGCTGTGGCATAAATAAGACCTTACTGGTAGAAACTAGCAGCTTGTTCATCCGGATATACCTTGCCAGCTGTGCTCAAGCCTGATGATGCAAAGCTGTACATAGCTCTTCCCACACCAAACTAGAGGGTGGTTTTAAGACTGGACTGTTCTAGACTTTGCAAAACCTTTCTTTGAACCACCTAGTGCAGGGGCTAAGACTCTATTGAACTATCTTTCCCTGACTTCACACCTTGCAGATACTACCAAGACTCTGACAAGGTGGTGTGCTGATTAGTATTTACTGTCAACTTGATTGGTTTGAGAGACATTTAGGAGACCGGTTCTAGACAAGTCATGAACACGTGACCTTGGGGACTGCATTTGGTTCCTGACCCCTTCTTTTGTGACTCTTCTCTTATTCTCTGCACCTCAGAATCCATGAGTTAAGGAGCTTTGCTCTGACATGCCCTTCCACCATGTTTCTCAGAGTCACCCAGTGAGGCAGTGAAACCTATAAAAGCATTAAGCCAAAATGAAGCTTTCCTCTTTTAAATTGAATATGTCAGGTATTTTGTTCCAGCAATAGACAGCTGACCAATACAGCTAATTCTCCTTTAGGGGGCAGGAGGGGGTGTAAATTTAATTTCATTTGTTCAGTCTTAGGGATTTGAAAAGTCAGCAATATCAGTCTATCTTCTTTTGTAAATGGAAACTTTTTTTCAGTGTTGCTTTCTATCCTACTACTCTCCATCCTCCAACACACTGGGGACCAACTTAGCCTCTGAATCCTACCCTGGCCAAATACTCTCCCCTTTGCCTCCAACATTTCCAGGTACTTTCATCATATTGCTCTGAGTTCTCTTTCTCCACAGATCTGCTCATTGCAGACTTGTTCAAGATGGCTGCCTGCACCTTCTGTGGGTCAAATCCCATTTACACCCTCCCTCAAAGATGAAATACATGTGTGTGTGTGTGTGTATGTGAACATATGTATGTGTAGGTATTTACATCTTTCCTGCGGTCTCTAATATCTTTCAGTCTCACATTCTACTTCTACTTTACACAGGTTCTGTGTGGTCATGTAATGAGCTGAGGACTGGCTGTTGGACACGCCTTTAGGAAGCACATTCCTTTCCTCACGTTCCCATCACACGGACTGTTTGTCAGAACCATGCCGGAACACTTTCTCAGATATCATTTGAAAAAATGTGGAAATTTTAAGGTCTTTTTTTTTTAAGTATTGCATTTCATCATCTTCTACATCACATATTTTTTTTTTTTTTTGTCTTTTTTGTGTTTGGCTTTTTTTTTTGGCAGAGATGCTGGGGATCAAAGTCACAGCCTTCCACTTGATAGGCAAGCACTCTACCCCTGAATTAAATCCTCAACCCCTGGTACACAATGTTTTACACAATTCTTTTGTAAACAAAAACAAAGGCCAAGAGGGTACCGAATAGAAAGTTGCATGCAAACACAGCAAGTGGAGAGCAGAGTGAAGAAGTTGCAGCTGAAGTTTGTACATTCTGGGGAGAGGATGAAGAGTTTGGCAGTGTAGAGTTAATTCTGTAGATGTTCTTGTTGGCCCAGTGTAACTGAACAGTTCTTGTGGTGCCTGTCTACCGGTGGATCTGTTGGTAGAAGCCAGCTGAATGGCCTTATGGCTGGTTGATTCGACCTGGTGTTTATTGCTTCTTTATGGAAAGCCTCAGATTGGACGGGGGGAATCCTGCAGCATGGAATCAACAATAGTGACAATTTCCCGGCCTCTCCATGCCTTTCCTGCTCCCAGGGAGGAAAAGTGCCATCCAAATGACCCAAACTCTAAAGGCAGGTAGACCCACAATGGTCAGACAATTCTTTTGTCTACTAAACATTCTTCACATCCCTAAAATGATGTTTTAGTCAGCTTTCCTTCACTGTGTCAAAATTCCGAGGTAAACAACTTATAAAGAGTAAATGTTTATGTTTATTGTTTCTGAGGTTCCAGGACATAGTGAGTTGCCTCCATTTTTTGGGCCTGTAGTCCGGCATAGTATTGTGTCATCAGAGAGATAACAAGAGACCCAAAGAGAATGAACCACAACCCCTCCACAGGTGTGCTTGGGCTTAGGTCCCATTTTCCGAGGTTTAGCTTGAACTTCCTAACCTAACAAGAGGTTGTGTTGAGCAGGGCCCTGTGAAAGGGTGAAAAGATTTCTCAGAGTGACACTGGCCCATGAGCTGGAGGAGATGTGGGAAGTGTTTTGGCAAAGTGAGGTCCACAGATGGGACAGACAGCCGAGGAAGGAGGCCACGCCAAAGAGGGAATCAGAAAGATTTAGTGAAGGATGCCAGGACACCTGGCTCAGTGAACAAAGGCTCATAGACTGGTTGTTTGAGGTTGAGATTATTGGTGCTTGCAGGAGTACACCTGCTACATAGCCCGCGCACCTGTAGCCTCAATTCTCCATCAAGCTTTCCTGATTTTAACCCAATAAGTTGATTTCAACTTGGCTGAGATGTAGTCATTTTGGGGTTTCAAAACTCCTGGACAAAAGAATCTCTTTGGCAACACTTTTTGGGCCCCCTCCCAGGTTCACTTGTCTCAGAGCTTTTTGCTTCTGCTTTACAATAAATGCCACCTTCTGTCTTTTCTCTAAAATAAATATTTTTCTCAGTCGCCTTTTGACTCTCTACATTGTAATTCCTTCTGGGCTGAGAGAAGAACCCATTAGTCAGGCAGTAATAAACATGAGAAGGAGCATTTGGTAGAACAAAGCTGCTCGGTTCATGGCGAACAGGAAGAAAGAGAGAGACTGGAAGAGCCCAAGGTCCCATGCTGCTCCTCAAGGTCATGACTTCAGTGGACTAAATTCCTCCCAGTAGGCCCCACCCCTTAAAATTTTAACACCTACTAACGGAGCCACAGGCTGGGGACAAAGCCCCCAATACATGGCTTTTGGGGACCATTTAAGATCCAGACTGTAAGAAATGGGTTGAAGGCAATTCCATTAAAGGTCTTTGTCTTCATTTAGTTATAGCACAATAACTGCCTCGGGGTTCAGAAAAAGTTTACTGAGTAACAAAAAGTCCCAAGGACCCCACGGCTATTTTAGGTTACAATACTTGAAAGCAGAGACAGCAGCCTTCCATGTTTTTCTTTTACATTGTCATACAGAATTTGTTGCTTAATAAAAGTTTCCAATGATGGGAGAGCTGAATATATAATACTATCAGAGCTTTACCCACAAGTGGCCTTTCACTATAACTTTTAATAGGGCTGTGACATTCTGTAATTGCTGGAGACGAGTTTTGCATATCAACACAAAATGTACTTATTCTTTAATAATTTACCGGAACAAGTTTCACTCTGATATAACAAATGCATTATTAATTGATGCTTTTAAGGAAAATAGTTCTGAACAGAAGTCGCTTTCTTTCTTTTTTCCTGCCTGTATTTTAGGTTGGTACAATATTTACAGAAGAAACAGATGCCATACATTTGATTATATAAACAAGTCAGAGCATTACTTTTTGAGATTCATCATGTTATTTCAAAATATATCAAAATTAGCCCATCCAGTGACAAACTAATATAAAGGGTATGCTTGACTAGAAAAAAAGATGCATTTCTAGACTTTAGAAGAACAAATATGCCAGGCAACGATCATTTGGACTGAATTGTAATAATAGCAGGAAGTTTTCATGTAGAAAAGCTTTCCTTACTTTTTATGGGAATATTGCAATCAATTTAAAAAAAAATGACAAAATCAATGGTTCCAAGTAATGAGCAACTTCATATGCAACCTACTTAAGAGGAAAGGTCTCTTCGATCTCCCAGACCTCCTCTATCTCTGGCTTTCAGAAGAATTTGTGATACAGAGAAGGCTCCTAACTCTCAACTGCTTTTATGTTGAATAATAAAGCTTGATATGGTAGTTGTCCTAAAAATGTGAGAGTCTGTTTACCTGGAAAGAGAAAATCCTCATTGTTGACCTGTTCCAGAGTAACTGATAATTAAATGGCAAATCCCTAGAATAGAATTCCTGATACCATCCTTTACCCTCCACAGGAGTGCACCTGCTCCAGGCCAAGAACTGGAGTTTGAATTTGTTCCTTTCTTGGAAGCCCCACCTTCACACTAAACCCCCCAAAGTGTACCACCTGTCACACTGGATTAGTCTTTCAAATTCTGCTGGGATGTAACCTGCATCAGCTTTCTCTGATCGGGGTGACTGAATATGGGGATCTACATTGATACTGTGAGTTAGAGGCAGATGACAGAACCGAGAGCATGGAATTAGACTGGTCTTGTTAAGTTTGTGCTGACCAGGCGAGAAATGAGATGTGGAATAAAGTCGATTAGACATTTGACCAGAGTTAGTTGTGGAAATAAAAAGTAAAGGGAAAATATAAAGATGTTTCTAATGAGGAATTTTTTGCCTTGATTAGATTTTGAATACGGAGGATTACAAAATTATCATTAGTCATATGTATCTCTATTAATACAATTAAGACAGTTGAAAGTGAGAGACTATTTCAGAAGAAATTGCTGAATTCAGATAAGACACGCTATAACAAAACATCCAGACAAAAATAGCTTGTGTAGTGTTTAAAATGCTCACCTTCAGATTTGAAGAAAGTGAAAAAGTAGAAATGATGGTTTCAAAGCTGGAAGTTCATATAGTTGTAGCATTTCAACAAGCTGTAACCAATTATTTGTCTTTCTCACTACTGGACTGTGAATTCCACAAGATAGGGACATAGTTTGTAGGCTTCATTTCTATAACCTAGACAAGAACATAGTAATGGATTAATTAAAAATGAGGAAAAGAGTACTTCATGTCAAAAGAACTCTGATATGGCATATAGTAGATGAATTTTGATGTAATGTTCTTTTAGACACGCTTTCTGCCTTAAATATATTAGTGTCCTAGAGAAAATAAGAAATAAACTCTAGAACACTAGGCAAAAGAAGATAGGCCAGAGCTATAGACTTACAGTCCAGGAAAAGGAACTTGCTTCTGGCATTAGAAAGGCTGGAGGGGTAAATACTAAGAGTTACAATGTTTTAGTTTATCTGCTTTTCCCCAGTGTGTTACAGTTTAGATCTAAAATGTCTCATCTATTTGCAAGATGCTTGGATCATGGGACACTGTGTTCCTCAGTGTGTTCATCCGTTGATGAGTTCAGGGGCTGGGTGTGTTGTAAGGATATGGGGCCTGACTGAAGGTGGGCTGCTGGGGGCATGACCTACAAAGGTATGTTCTTGTACACAAATCCTACTTTTTCTTCTGCTTCCTGACTGCCATGGCTGAGGAGCTTTTGCCTGCCATGTCCACTGTTTCTGCATTAGGGTGAGCAGACTGTGGACTGAAACTATCAGCTAAAACAAACCTCTCCTCCATCAAGTTGTGGATGCTGGGTATTTTGTCCCAGGGAGAGTAAACACATCACATTAAGCTGGAATGAATCTCTTTTTAGTTTCCCTAGATAGTTCATCCAATCTATTTAGATAGTCTTTCTTTCGTTAGTAAGATGGACATTAATGCCAGGATGCTTCTTAGTACAGAAAGGAGGGAGACATCAGTGAGAGTGGTAAAGATGAGCACTTGCTTAGGTTCAGTGTAGAGTGGAGGATGTATTTTCATTTTTCTTTTTATTTTTAGGTCCATTCCTGTTTTTTGCCCTGGGACCTTCCATATTCCACTCCTCTTGGGCCCACACCGATGGGTACCACCCGGCCACAAATGGCGTTACCCTTCGGTATCCTGGGCTAATATTTCTACATAAGTGATTCTTCTCTTATCACCTTGAAGTCATTCATTAACTGAAAGCCCCTTTCTCATTCATTTTACCATTGCATATTTTTCCTCAACTGTCCTTATTAGCATTTCATTAGAAAATCAGGCAAAATAAACTAACAGCAAGCACAGAAACACAAACATACACATGTTTAAAAAACAGCCTACGTGCTCTGGAGACCTAATTATATTTTGTAAATCACTTATTGTTTTTATTAAATCACACAATATACTCTGGCTCAATACTTAATAATTAGGGCAGTAATTTTCAAGCAATAGAGAATTGAGAATATAGCAGGGTGTGGCGATACACTCATGTCACCCCAGGTACTTGGGAGACTGCGGTAGGACAATTGTGAGTCCCACCTGGATGATTTAATGAGATCTTGTCTCAAAATAAAAAAATCAAATGGGCTGGGAGGTAGCTCAGTGGCAGAGTGGTTGCTTAGCACACACAGTGCCTCAGAGTTAATGCCCAATAATGCAAAGAATTGAGGATTTAAAATAAAAAAATTAAATGCTCATTGTTTTTAAGGTTCACAAGTCTGGAACACATAAAAGTGAATATTCAGATGTTTTACTATAATAAAATCTGTAAAATATAACATGGATATTTAAAACAGATTTATATTTTGTCTGCAATCCACATTTTTTAGAAAAAAAATAGGTTATCAGTGTGATATCCTAGTCAAGTTGTATGTATATGCACCCGGTAACTTCTATGTAAAATCATTTTTCTTTCTAAATACTTTTGCATCAAAATAACCAAAGCAAAGTCCTGCATGGTAGGGAACACATGTAATACCAGCACTCGGGGGGGAGGGGGGCAGGAGGATTTCATGCTCAAGTCCTGCCTTGGCAACTTAGTGAGACTGCATCTCAAAATAAAAAATAAATAAATGGCTAGAGATATAGCTCAATGCAAAGGCCCTGGGGTCAACCCAAGTACAGCAAAACAAGAGAAAATAGACAAAAAGAGAGATTTTACCCAAAATACACATAGAAGGATGGGGAAACAAAGAAATGGAAGGTCTCTGAACATTCCCACCTCTCTCAAGGCAGAGTAAGGGGCCAAGGGGTCACAAAGGGAGAAGAAAACAAGTACCAGGTAGCATACATCTATGAAGAGTTCACAGAAGTGATGAAGAAAATAGATGAGTAAAAAGGAAATGAACTAAAAGTTTACAGCAATTTCACTCAATATGCCTATAGTGGATTTTGAGGAAATAGGTAAAAAATTGGATGAGCTAACCATAACAATTCAAACTTTGAAAGATAGATTCAACAAGGACATGGAATCCTCAAAAAGATGTCAGAGAGAAGTATCTGAAATAAAAAAGTGCATAGAATTCATACATTCATTAAGTGATCAGTGTGAAGGAAGAGTGTTTGATATTCAGGACAAAATAGTGAATTGCATTAAAGAAAGAAGCCAAGAAGAAAATAAGAGAAGACTATCCAGCAGTTACTAAATGACAACAAGAAACCAGTCTAAGGCTAATCAGAGTTAGAGAAAAACTTGAAGATACCACAGGTGGAGTCATCAACATGCTTGAAGGAATAATAGAAGAAAATTTGCTAAATATAAGAAAGATTTTAAAATCCAAGTAAGCAAAGCATATAGAACAGCGAACAATTATGTTGAAAAAAGAAGCTCACAAAAGTGTATCCTTATTAAATTGCCAAGATATCCAGAATTTTAAAAGAAAAACAAATAAAAAAGTCACATATAAAGGTAAACCTATTAAAATCACAAAACCTAAAGTCCAAAAGAGCTTCAAATGAAGTATTTCAAGACCTAAGAGCAAATAATTTCCAACCCAGATTAATTTACCCAGCAAAGCTATCCTTCAAAATAGATGAAGAAATAAGGTATTTCAATGAAAAAAGCCAGCTCAGAAGATATTTAAGTGCTGTGCCAGGTCTAGAAAAAATACTTAAGAATATTCTTGATAGAAAAATTGAATTAGACACAGAGGAAACTGGTGAGGTTAATGAATAAACAAACAATAAAAAAACCTGGAAAAGTAAAACAAAGGATATACCAACAGATAAAAAAGGCAAGGATAGGGCTGGGGATTTAGCTCAGTGATTAGAGTGCTTGCCTTGCAAGCACAAGGCCCTGAGTTAAATCCCTGGCAGCATCAAAAAAAAAAAAAAAAAAAAGGCAAGGATAGTAAATAACCAACATATCTGAGCAATATCACTCAATGTTAAAGGCCTCAACTCGCCAATCAAAAGGCATAGACTGGAAGACTGGATCAAAAAACAGAACCCAACAATCTGTTGCACTCAAGAAACTCATTTAATTCAGAAAGGTAGTAATAGACTAAAAATTAAAGACTGGAAAACAACATTTTATGCACCAACACACTGAAAACAAGTGAGGGTAGCAATTCTAATTATCAGTCATGGTAAACTTGAAGATAAAACTTTTTAGAAGAGACAAAGGTCATTACATGCTAGTTAGAGGAAAAATCCAACAAGATGAGATAACATTGATCAATATATATGCACTGAATTCTGGAGCACCTAGCTTCATAAAACAAAATCTTCTGAAATCAAAAGATCAAATAAGCATCAACACATTCATAGTAGGGGATTTTAGCACCCTACTTTTTCAAAGAGATAAATAAACTAAACAAACAAAAAAAATTTCAGAGCTCTGCTCTTGAACATATGGACTTAATGGATATGTGCAATGCATTCCAATGCTCTACAACAGAGTATACATTCTTTTCAGCAGTACACGATACTTTTCCCAAAATAGATCACATACTAGTCTGCAAAGCCTGCTTACATACATATAAAAGAATGTAAATTACCCCATGAATTCTAGCAAATCATTGTGCAATGAAAATATAAATCAGTGACAGAAGAAATTTCAGAAAAGGCAAAAGCTCCTGGAAAATTAACAATATACTCTTTAACAGCTTGTGGGTCACATAAGAAATCAAAGAAACTGAAAAATTTTCTGGAAGTTAATGACAATGACTGTACAACGTGTCAAAACTCCTGGGACACTTTAAAGCAGCTCTAAGAGGAAAATTCACCACAGTCAATGCTCACATTAGGAAAACAGAGCAAGCTCAAATAGACAACCTTATGAGAAATGTTAAAATACTTGAGAAACAACAAACGAACTCCAAACTGAAATTAAAGGGGGAAATTATAAAGATCAGAGTGGAAATCAATGAAATTGAGACCAAAATACAGGAAAAAAAAAAAAAGCTCAAAGAAACTAAAAGCTGATTCTTTGAAAGAACAAATGAAATAGATAATAAGCACCTAGGCAGATTTACCAAGAGAAATCAAGAAAAGATTTACACTGATGCAATTGGAAATGAAAAAAGTTAAATCACAGGAGACACTATGGAAATCCAAAAGATAGTAACTAGTAAAAAAAAAAAAAATTATCTTTCAACAAATCAGCAAATCTTGAAGAAACTGGCAGATTACTAGACACATACAAACTACCGAAACTAACCCAAGAAGAATAAATATGCTTAGCAACACAATAGCAAACAATGAAATTAACACAGTGATAGAGAATCTACTAACTAAAAAAGCTCAGGATCTGATGGATTCACTGCCAAAATCGATAAAACTTTTAAGGATGCATTTTTAAGGATATCACCAATACTCCCCAAGCTCTTCAAAGCAATTGCTAGCGATGGAATGTTCACAAACTTGTTTATGGACGCTAATATCTCCCTGGTCCCCAAACCAGATAAAGACTCAAACAAAAAAGAAAAGTGGGGGCTGGGGATTTAGCTCAGTGATTAGAGTGCTTGCCTTGTAAGCACAAGGGCCTGAGTTCGATCCCCGGCACCACAAAAAAAAAAAAAAAAAAAAAAAAAAAAAAAAAAAAAAAAAAAAAAAAAAA
>PVJO010024614.1:0-24091 GCA_004026905.1 Hystrix cristata
AATTTTATTTTAATGGTACATTTTCGATGTACATATTGGTAACATTCATCATTGGGGATTTGTACCTCTACATGATATATCTTGTTGCTTCTTTTTTTTTTTTTCCATTCCTCTCCCCTCCCCTCCCCCATCCTCCCTCTCTATTTACAAAAGCTGTGTTTCCATTTTTTCCTTCCATTCCTTATTTCTCTTGTCCCTCTGTTCCTTTCCCCCTCCCTTGTTCCCTTTCCCATTTGGACATTTTCTTCCCTTTCCCAATATAATACATTTTAGTCTTCATTTACACTTCATTTTCTCACACCAGAGAAACTATGTGGTATTTAAACATGTGCGTCCGATTTATTTCACTTAGGAGTATGGTCTCAAGATGCATCCATTTACCTAGGAATAGCTCAAGCTTATCATCCTTTATGGCAGAGTAGTACTCCATTGGATAAAAATACCACATTTTCTTAATCCATTCTGCTGTTGATGGGTATTTGGGCTGCTTCCAAGATTTAGCTATTACAAACTGCTGCTGTAAACATGGGTGTGCATATATCCCTGCGGTATAATGATCTTAATTCTTTTGGGAAGATACCAAGAAGGGGAATAGCTGGGTCAAATGGAATCTCTAGTCCTAGTTCCCTGAGGAATCTCCACACTGATTTCCATAGTGGTTGTACCAGTCTACATTCCTACCAACAGTGGAGAAGGGTTCCTTTTTCTCCACAGCCCCTCCAGCATTTGTTACTGGCTGATTTGCTGATAATAGCCATTCTTTCTGGAGTGAGGTGAAATCTCAGGGTTGTTTTGATTCATAGCAGTTTCTTAAAAAGTTAAATTTGCTATACACACCAAAATGCCTTGCCAAGAGAAATAAAAACTTATACACCCAAAAGATTTATACACAAATGTTCATAACATCATAATTCACAATAGTTCAAAGTATGATGAAAGAATACTCACCAATAAAAAAGAATGAACTCCCGATAGACATAGTAAAGTGGAATAATTTCAGAAAACACACTGAGTGAAAGAAATGAGACACGAGAGTGCATACTATGTGAGTTCTTTTATATCATTCTAGAAAATGTAAACAAATAAATAGTGATAGAAAAGTATATTAGTGAAGGCTGGTGCTAGGGATGCAGGGAAGGAGGAATCTTTTGTGACAAAAAGAATATTTTGGGCTTTGATTGTAGAGTTAGTTGCATATGTCTTGTCAAAAGTCATCAATCCTAAAGTGGAAATAGATACAATTCATTGCATTTTAATAATATTTCAATAAGGTTGATTTAAGACAGCAAATCCTTAAAAGAAAGAGAAAGAATATATTGACAAAAAAGTGTAAGTGATAGTTCAGTTAACTTATGAAAAAGTGTGTGTGTGTGTGTGTGTGTGTGTGTGTGTGATAATTCTTTACAAGATTCAATTCCATTTTCTGTGTCGGAATAGTCTGTTAAACTTGTGAATCACTATCTCTGCCAGCATTATAACAGAAAACTCAGAATTAATTTTAAATCTGCAGTGTCAAAAAAGGGAAAATATGTTGGTGATTATAACCAACTGAGTTTTCATATACTGGGAATATGCAAAGGTTAAAGACTCTGCAATGGATTATTTATAGAGAAATGTTTCCAAAATGCAGTAAAAAATCTCCTCTCATGGTATCTTTTAAACAAAACACAAAGACATATAAATAAATTCTTTAATTTTTCAAACATAAAATATAAGAATTTTAAACATTGGGCCAGAATAGTTTTTTTTTTCCTTTTTAATGCTAGAACGCTGAGTTAAATTTAGTCCATAGTTTCATAAATACTTGAGCCTTATTCAAACATGATGTAAGTTATTTCAAAATCCATTTTTTGAGAAATCATATTTTGTGTTATATATTTAGTATAAAATAAATAAAAAATAAGTAAATCAAGCAAGTATGTTGTTTGGTAGTGGAAAGATGGATGCTTTTCTTGATTAATATAAATATTAAAGGCAATCCTAGAATGACAAGTATGACTTTAGTAATATATGGATTTAATGGAATCTGTGCAATAAAGAGCTTGCCCGGCATTTGTCCCCGATTACCAGAAGGTAACCTCTGCACCCTTGGGATTTCCCAAGTGACATCACAGAGGATCCCCTAGACCGCATCGGGGAGCTTATGCTACCTCAGGATGTGTCTGGCTATACCAGAAAGACCAACCATGTAACCAGAAGTTTGGGGATTTGAGTTTCCTTTTTCTCAGCCCAACCTCCATATCAGTCCAACACCTGGGGCTTACAGGGGCAGATATCAGGTTATGTGGACAGTGATTTAGTCAATCATGCTTATGTAATGCAACCACAGTAAAAATTCTGGGACGCCAAAGTGAAGATGAGATTCCCTGCCTGGTACTACTTTTTGGATATTGTCACTCTCTGATGGCAGGAGGGTAACACACCTCCAAGGAGGACAAAAGCTTCACATGTGGAGCTCTCCCAGACTTATCTCCGTGGAACGATGGGACTTGTCCCTACGCAACTCTTCCTTTGACTGGTTCTATCTCCTTTGCTATAATCAAACTATCAGAATAAACTGGGTGTGGTGGCACATGCCTGCAATTCCAGGACTCTGGGAGGCTGAGGTAGAAGGATTATAAATTCAAGCTCAGTCTGGCATCTTCTAGACTCAGCAAGACCCTGTTTGGGAAAAAAACAAAACAAAACAAAAAACAAGGTGGGGATGCAGCTCGGTGCCAAGGCCCTGGCACAATAAATTTAATATAGAAGAAGATGATGGATTTTGATAGGAAATAAAAGTGAAACGTAAATATTCTAAAGAAAAGGGAAAGTTGTGGTACATTGGATCTGCACAGCAGTTTGGGTGGAGGTGGGAAAAAGCTCTTGCAACAGCAAAGCTTCCTAAGTAAAGCTTTTTAGTCTTCATTCATGCAGATGAGTGGGAAATCCAGAAAAAAGAGATACCGCATGGATAACCAACAGCAAGAAGGAGAAACTGGGTGCATCAATTGGTAGAGCATAGGAAAGATAATGCCTACAGAGGCCAAAAAAGAGCTTAAAATTTTCATTTTTTGGCCTTTGGATTAGAAAGCAACAATAACATCTGAAGAGTATATTACATTCATAGAGAAGAATAGGCACCTGTAAGAAAGTAACTATCACAGAACAGGAGAGAGTTTTTGAAAATTGATTTTTGAAAATATGATTGCCCAGATGAAAGTTTAATGGGAGGAATAAATAACTGAAGTCATACCTGGTTATAAGAATGGGATTAGGTAGGCAGAAAGGAGGATTTTTCTTTTTATTCTGTCTATCTGTGTTTCTATATCATTTGCTTTACTAAAAAAAAGTATTGAGTGAAAAAGAAGACAAATTTAAAAATTGGCCTCTGACCCAATCATTCTACTTTTGGTAATTAAAATTTGGTAATTTTATTTCTTGGTGATTACTAAAGAAATTAATCTAGATACAGACAAAAATGTATACACTATGGTATTTAACACATCTTTATATTTACAATAACGAAACATCAGACATATCGGAATACTAAATAATAGGAAAGTGACTCAACTCATACATTATTTTGTTTTTGAGACAGGATCTCCCTATGTAGTTCAGGACAGCCTTGAATTCACTATGTAGCCCCCGCTGGCCTCAAACTTGCAGCAATCCTCCTGCCTCAGCCTCCCAAGTGCTGGGATTACAGGGGTGTGCCACCACGTGAGGCTTAACGAATACACTATTACTAAAAACATCATACTGTACTTTCAAAGAGTATATCTAAATGTGGGGAAAACATACAAGATATATCAAGTGATAAAAATAGAATTAAAACTATATTCAAAACAAATTACAACCAAATATTCACGGTGATTATCTCTGACAGATAGTGGTTTTTCGTGCTGTCTTCTGTAAAGGTTTTATATTTAAGATGTCACTAATCTTTCTAGAAAATACTCTAAGAAAATAGAAAATAAAAGATGTGGGAGTGAGGAAGATAGGAATGGGGTCCACACTCTCTCTCTGTACCTCTGTCTTTCAAGCATTTATTTCACTGAATCTCCGGGCCAGGCTGGAGGTAAACCCCGAGGGAAGAAGATTCTCCTGCGTTTTACAATAGAAAGCATACCTACCATTTCATAGATTTTTTGGTTTTGTTTTCATTCAGAGTAACATAGATACAAACTCAAGTAATATTTATTTCAGTCAACTCGTGATGTGTGGGCAAAATATTTATGCGTTCAGGCACGGGGTGACACACACAACCCTACACAGTGCCCCTGATAGCTGTCCATGAGTTTTCTGGTTGAGCGCTGTGAATTGCTAGCCCCACCGCTATCTCTTCTAGCCCAGTGTGTATGAATCGGAGCGTTTTGCAAAAATATTAGGCTATAATCTTTCATTAGCCTAAATTTATAAAACTTTAGTTAATTGGTGCTTTCTCACATTCTAGTTGTTTTCAGGAATTGAAGGAAATTATGCACAGGTTAAAAGCATTTTGTTTTTCTTTCTTTAAGAAGTGCTGTACGATATTTGCAATTTCCTGGAAACATACAGGTGGTAGAGAGGCACACCCCCCCCCTCGCCCCAAGTTGCTTGATTAGGCTCCTCTGTCCTTCGTCTGTGTGATCCGTGAAGAGATTACAGTAATTTTGAGAAATCAGCGCATTGATTTATTTGGAACAGGTTTTTAGTGTGAGGATTCAGGGCCACTCAACACACTTACGCAGTTTTATTGTCTTTATAAATTCATTTGATAAATCACCACTTCTTTTGAAATATAGAAGCTTTCATCTACTCTGCCTTCCGTTGTTTTCGTGAAATCAGTTTAGTACTGTAGTAGAAAAAATATGGGCTACGGGGTCAAACTGGCTTCAGCTGGAATTCTGGCTCTGCCAGAACCAAATGATGTGATTTGAGGACAGTTAGTTACTTCTCTGTGTCTTAATGTATCTGTTCTAAAGGCTAAAGGAATGACGTTTGTAAAGAAAAGGAAAAGACAAACTAGTGTAGAGCTTGGATCTGAGTTGGTTAAATGTCTCTAATTACGCGCACTATGTTATCGCCTGTTACTTGTCAGCATCAGGGTGTCTGACACTTCACCCGACTGAATCAGAAGTCAGGATTGTAGAATCCAGTCTCGGGAATGCTGCTGTCTGGCGGGAGAGACCACGAGGCTGTTTCCTCTTCTGTAACACGGGTGGAGTGAGGATAGGCCTAAAGGACACAACTAGAGCTTCTCCCAGCCCCAAGAGGAAATCGTGCCCCAGATTCTTACTCTGCACAGTCACTCATGCGCCAGGCATCATGGTCACGTTAGCTCTGAGACTGGCCAGAGTAAACAGTACCTTCCTTTCAAAGTTTCTGCATCCGAGACTGAACAGCTTTCTCTCCTAGGAAGTGAAGTTCTTCTTCACATCTCAACTTGTATGGACTATTCGGAGAATGAGATTTAACCAGACTTTTTGCTTTGCTTGGAGCCCAAGAGTCCTGTGGGGAAAACAAGTGAACTCTGTCCACTTTTGGACTTGTGAACTTTCTGAGGTACTTCGTGGGGGGTCGAAAGGAAGCCAGAATGAAAGCAGACAGACAAAGCCCCAATTCAGGAAAAAAAAAAAGAAAGAAAAGAAAAGAAAAGGAAAAATCACTTGGTGTGAGGAAGAATCCGGCAGCTTGGGCCATACTGAGCAGCGGGGCCAACACATGAATCGAGCTATGGTGGAGGCTGCGCTTCCCACTCTGGACAGGCCTCGCTCTCCATGGCCCTCACGCCCCACCAGGTCCCTTCCCCAGCCACATCACATGCCTGCTGCCTGCCCAGCCTGTCCCAGTGCAGAGTGGCGCTGTGGTGGCTCTGCTGTGGGAATCCGCCTGAGTCCTTAGGAGGAGCAGCTGGGGTGTGCCAGTGGCTGGTGCAGGAGAAGAGAAGCTGAGCCGGTGGTTTTCAGGAGACGAGTTAGCCCTGAGGAGGTGGACGGCCCTGTGGCTAATGCAGAAGTGGTCACTAGGGCAAGACAGCAGAGGGCAGGTGGAGACCGTGATCCCAAATGGAATGTGACATCCCATCCCTTCATTCGTGAGTCCTAGGGGAGTCAACCCAAAGACACACCAGCTGGCAGACTTCAGGTTACAGCCCTGGGAATTCTTTGGACTGCTTAAGAAAGGACATTCAAAAAAGCCCTGGACTTCCTGCTAGGAAATAAGGGGTGTGTGTGTGGAGGTGTGTTGGTGGTGGTTTTGCACTGAGTATTGAGATCTGGGATCTTATTCGTCCCCTCTTTATACATTGGCTAGTGTTGCTTAGGATGTACAGGCTGTACTCAAGTTTTAGAGTCATGACATGTTCCCTAATAGTTTATCTTGTGTCTGGTAGGTGATTGTTGCCTGATGTGTGCAGAAGCCTGGATGAAGTTCCGTGGAGCTGATCTCTAATGCCTGAGCCACAAACACCTACCAGTCTGTGGCCTGTTAGGACCTGGTCACGGAGCAGGAGGTGAGTGGCTGCCAAAGAGAAAGCTTCATCTGTATTTATAGCTTCTCCCCACCACTTACACTGCAGCCCGAGCTCTGTCTCCTTCTCAAATCAGCAGCAGCATTAGACTCTCAGAGAAACTCGAACTTTACTGTGAACTGTGCTTTGGAGGGATTTGGATTGTATGCTCCTTATGAAAACCTAATGTAATAATAATAGAAATAAAGTGCACAATAATGCGAGGTGCTTGAATCATGCCCAAATCACTGCTCACTCCTGCCCCCGGGTCCGTAGAAAAGTTGCTTTCTGCAAAACCAGTCTTGCTCTCAGCTAATCATTGTCTGCATGGTCCGGCTTCCTGATCCTTCCTCCCTGTGAGGAAAGCAGCTTCCTTCATCCTCAGATATTTCTTCAGATGACACAACTAGTAGACAATATTATTTTCACTTTAAAAAAACTCATTTTTATTTGAGATAAATTAGATAAGCAAAAAAAGCAAAAAAAGAAGCAAAAAGAAAACTCCTTAGCATGAATCACTGTCATTTTGGTTAAATTCTTAAATTTTCTTTTATGCCTATTTACTCTTTCAACAAACACTGGGGCTACTGCATTCAAAAAAATGTTTGTACTATTTTTCAGCTGCTTCCCTCAACAGCACATCGTGAATAATTTTCCATGGATAGACTTAAGATCATCCTTCAGCAGGGTCTTGCAAATATCCGTGCACTTTTTCTTTGCGATATTCTAATAATCAAAACTGAAGTTTCATCTTTTCCCCCCATCTCTAAATTTGCTTATTCCAAGAAGTCCATTTGTTAAAAATTATGAACAGAAGGACTGAAAGAAGAGAAGTCTTTCTTTCCATTTAAGAACCGCATAAAAATGTGCTGAATGTATATTTGACATTATCATCTGCTTCACAGATTTCTTTGGCTGGGCTCCATTTTAATTGTCTGTGCCACGTGGCCATGTAAAACCCTTGGCTAGCCTTCACTGGGAAGATGAGGCAGAAGCGAGCCGAGAGGTGGCAGAGGCTGGGAGCCAGGCTGGGGGACAAGGAGAATAGTTGAGAGTAACTGACACTTGTTCCTTGTCCAGGGACTGGAGTTCATGTGAATGTCAGCATTACTCTAGTGAGAAATCATACATTGAGAAGATTTTCTTTGGAAGCAAATTTGTTTTTCTCTTCGACCCAAATAGAATCTAAATGGTCAAATGCAGATTTTTCTTTTGGGGTGCAGTGCTTTTTACAGAATATTATAGATGTTACATGGGAACAAAAATTGTTCTGTGGTTAAGCAAATGTGGGAAATGCTGTATTTTAGACAAACACATTTTTTAACACAAGACTTCTCAGAAACGTTAGCATGCTTATCTGCAATATGACTGTCTAAGAGAAGGAAACAGTCAAGTTTTCTGAAACTCAAACATTAATTTGCTTTTGATTTGGGGTGTGTATATATTAACAACTTTGGAAAATGCCAATGTTAGCTGTGTAATCCTCTACTGATGCTAAAGTCAGGAAAAAATGAAAGTGGTTCCATTTTTCCTCTTAGAGTTGAGATGTTACTATATAACTTGCTGTTCGCAGGGATACTTCAGACAAAATTTCCCCGGTTATTGGGAGGTGAGTGTGGCAGAAGTCACCCTTGGGGATTTTTTTTTTTTTTTTTTTTGGTGCCAGGGATCGAACTCAGGGCCTTGTACTTTCAAGGCAAGCACTCTAACCACTGGGCTAAATCCTCAGCCCCCACCCTTGGGGATTTTAAGTGAGAAATTAGGCTGAGGTGACTCTCTGAGCAATCTTTGGGTAGATGTTATTCTCTCCTCACCCTGCTTGCAAAGTTTGCCACATAACAGGTGTTGGCTGAGAGATGAACAGTGTATACGTCTTCTCATATTCCTTGACTGGTTCTCCTTTGTTGGGGCTGTCCCTGGAACGAGACCCACAAAGCCTTCCCTCCTGAGGCCAGCTCAAGGTTCTCTAGTTGCTCCCCAGCCCCACCTAACCTTCTTGCAGCCAGTGATTTACAGCTGTAGCCTGAGAGTTGGGGAATATCCCTAATAAGCCTTAGAGCCTGGGGCTGTGCTTGGAGCTGCCGCTAACCACAACTATTCTTAGCAAAACCCCCCAAAAACCAAAAAACAGAAAACACCGGAAAACTAAAACTAAGACCCTGGAAGAGGAATGCTGATGGAAGGGGTGGGGGATGGTTAAACAAAAGAAGGTGGCAGCATTCCTGGTCATCTATAAATTAAAACAAACAACGGAAAATCATATCCAACTGCAGTCAATTGTTCCTGTAAGAGAAGGAGCGCGAGTCAAAGAGTTTATGTATTTTGGCGGTGAACAGAGCATGTGTGGGAGTTTAAAAGCATAGAATAACATGACCAGGAACCAGCTCCAGTGGCTGGGCAGCTTGTGCCTCCTCACTCCATCCAGCTAGGGTACCTTGAGCCAATTCTCTTTTTTCTTTGTCCTGTATCCCTGTTTGATTCTTCCATGTTGGAGGCACCAGGAGATGCTCAAAGAAGGGCTGCCTATGTCCAAGACAGCAGCTTCTATTTTCACAATTAGGGAATCTTCAAAGCATGGTCATATACTGTTTTCCACCTTATTCTTATATCAAGCCTGTGAGCAAGTAGAGGGTTTATTCCCATTTTATATATGAGGAACCGAAACAGAAACCTCAAGCTCTTATGCCTGACATTACTGTATAAAGCACATTAATGACAGAGCCGGGAGGGGACTCTGGTTTCCCGGCCAGGGGTTCAAGCTTTTCTATTCTACAACCTACTGGGTCGTTGCACTGGCCTTCTGGGTTTTGATATCCCAAGTGAAAAAAATCAGCCGTTAGTTACAATCGTCTCCCACTGTAGAGTGTGTTTCTTAGAAAACTTTCCTCAGTCCCTTCTCAGCACTAGGGCTTGAGTTGGGATTGTGGAAATAAACGATGATCACCCAAAAGAGAACAAGAAGGTGCCGAGCTTGCTAACACAGGGAGGGAGCTTGCTGCCGCTGTGTTTGGCAGAGACTGCAAGGCAGGCAGAGGAATGGGAAAGCTTCATGGGGGAAAAGGGGAATTGTTTAGGTATGGGCCGACTGGACATTATTGGCGTGAGGAGCTGTGGGTGGATAACTAGAATGGAAGTCCTATGATTAGTTAGGGGTGCTTGTTTGGCTTTTTCCAGTTGGTCCTAAGTTGGAAGTCGGGATCCAAATTAGGGAAGCTGTTAGTTGTTAATCAAGTCCTGGTCGTGTTGGACTGATTGCTAGAGAGATTATTGTTTAGCCTGGACTGGTAACTGTAGATAGCTGATTGACTTCCTAGTGTTAAACGTCTTCTTGTAGAGATGGGATTTGGACCAGTCACCCACTAGGCCCAACACATCAATATGGTTTAATCATATTAACTTAGCTTTGTTAGTTGCGAGAGGCCTGTAGCCAAATAAACTAATTAAGCTATAATTCACTGATTAGTTGATGGGCTATAACATAGCCATTAAGTTGTTTTCTGTGCCTTGCCTCCATTTTTCCTATGCTGTTAGATCACTTTGTTGGAATTCTTAGTATCTGATGTAGTTCTGGGAGCTTTCTGATTGGGAATCATGTTTTATTTTGTTCTTCTTTGTTCAAATAAACTATACTTGACATAAATGGTGTAAGAAATTTTCCCTTTTAATACTGAGATGATTGCTGTAAATATTGGTTAGCTTCCTGGACTTGTCGTTACGGGTTGTGGGCCACCTTTCTCTTTTTATATGACATACAGTCTTGGAATTGTTCATTCTTGTGTTCAGTTTCTGAGGATGGAGGGAGGTGAAGGAACAGATAGCAGATGCGGGAAGTGCATGGAAACGAGGACTCTGACCCCACTGTTTGGCTAGACACTCATTGTTGGGTGCTACTGGGAGACAAAAAGAGGGGTGAGAACTGATCCAATAGTGTTAATATTCTCTCTTGGGCCTAATTGTATTTTATTTGATATTATTAATTTCTGCCATTTGAGAATGGCTTTAATGCAGTGTACTACTGCTAATTATTTCCAAAGTAGTGAACTTGCAGTCATCATTAGCAAATGTGGATCCAAGTCTCTGTCACTTGGTCCTGGATGCTTTGGACCAGATGAGCAGAGTTGGGCTGGGGATGTAGCTCAGTGCCAAAGTACTTTCCTAGTGTGTGCAAGGCCCTGGGTTTGATTTCTAGCAACACACACCCCACACAAACAAAGAATCAGAGTTGCGTATTTAGAAAGATTACTATGGCAGAAGGGCGTGTACAGACTTTGAAGCAGGACAAGGTTGCAAGTGGGGAACTAGGCTTTTAAGTGCTTTCAACAATGAAGAAAGAAGTTAAACAGGAATCACCACGTCTTCTGGAAGGTAGTTGATAATTTGCTCCAAACTAAATGTTTTGGAGCTATCTACCCTTCATATGGTTATGAATCATGCATCTATCCCAGACCTTACAAGGAGTTTCTGACACTGTTCTTAGATTTAGCTGTGAGCCCAGGTAGAGTCATCAATAGCCAGTTCTAAAACGCAGCTGGTAACAGTGAGTGAACAAAGACAGGAAGTACCAAATCAGGGAGCAGAGGGACAACGTGCTTCCTTTGGCAGAAGATAGTGAGGCATAAATTCATTGTTACATGGCAAAGTGAGGAGAGAAATTTAAAATTAGTCTAACATAATATATCCTCAGGGGTCTTGGTCTACTACTTTTTAAACAGTTTTAAACTATGTCAAGATTTGACCTAAAATCCTGTTTTTTTGGGACAAATGCCCATTATTCATTTTAAAAAAATTATTACTTGTAAATGTTCTCACTGGCTTTAAATAAATGCATAATCTCTGATCTGGTCTATAAATTAGTCTTGTTGAAATAATCGGATGAGTTTTCAAAGAAATATGCATGAGAATGTTCTTTATAACATTATCTGTAATGGAGAAAAATGGGTACAACAAGAAAATAGTTACATTAGATATGTCTAAACATTGTCATATTATGCAGCCTTAAAAATGATGAAATACTTATATGTTGACTTGGAAAGACATCCACAGTATGCTGTGAAATGTAGAGAAAGGAGGAGTATAAACTGTATATAATATATTCCCATTTTTGTGTTTTATATTTATAAATGTCCTTCTCTATAAACATATAAAAGGCTACATGACAATTGCTAACAGTGGTTTTATCTAGGCTGTTTGATACAGGTTTGTCTTCTCCTTTAAATTTTCCTATTTTTTTTGGCCCTGAGAAAAATAGAAATTTGCTTTAAAAGTTTATTTCTGTAAAAAGAAATGGAACTGGACATGGTGGTGTACGCCTACAATACCAGCACTCTGAGGGTCTAAGGCAGGAGGAGGATAAGTTTGAGTCCTATCTGGGCAACTAAAGAAAAAGAAAAATGAAATGGCTGGGGATGCAGTTCAGTGCAAAGGCCCTGGCTTCAATCCTCAGTACTGGAAAAAAAAATATAGACTAATAGCCCTTGCCTCCCATGCCTAAGGCCAAGTTCAATCCCCAGCACCCTCTACCCTGCCAATACAAAAAAAGGGCATGGAAGATTTGATCTTCTTGAAACTTCTTTGGAAAGAAAATGAATTGTATTTACCCTCTTTCTAATAAATATATATTTATTGGTATACTATAAATAAATTTGCATAACTTATAAATATTGGTATATGTGTGTTTGGGGTCCGGCAGCTAAATACATACATCTGTTTATACAAAGATTGTTTGCTTATAATCTAGGAAGTATCCATTTCTAAGGTGGTTAAATTTCCTTTTGTCAGAAGACTTAGTAACTCTGCATAATGGTGCTTTTTCCCCCCCTTAGGCATTACTGTCCTTTCCAGGTGGGAAAAATCACTGCCTCAGCCCTGAATCTTGCAAGCAAGCCTAGGCAGGTGGTTGCATAGCAACTGCTGTTGGTATAAATGGCTAGTGCTGGTTCTCTGGGGGATGATTTGTGCAATAAAATAGTGCATTCAGATACTTTGCTGGTTACAGTAGGATAAAAGAGCTTTATGAGCTGGCGCCTTTTAGAATTCCCTTTGGAAACAGACTCAGTGGGATAAGGAACATTTAGTTTGTTCCACTAGAGATGGTAGACTGAATACAGGGCAACGGTTAACGCTGAAAGACAACAATGAAAATTCTTCAAGGAATGGATCATTTCCATCCTTTTCATCAGTTTTCACTGAGTTCCTACTAGGTACCAGGCCCTAAACTAGTCACTAGAGGCATGGTAGGATAACATGCAATCTCTCCATCTGGAAGCTTACACTCCATTAGGGAAGGAAAACACAAAAGCTAATAACTTCAAAGACCAAGGCTAAGCGATGGAAATACATACCAAGGTGTTAGTGGACACAGAGAAAGGGTATCTAATGTCATCTGGGAATTGTTCTCTAGTCCCTTCTTGGGCAGTGACTGTGTGCCTTGGCACTGGGGAAGCAAAGATGAATGAAAATTGGCTCCCGGCCATAAGAATTTTCAGTATGACAGGATAGGCAGCTACAAACTATCTAAAACAATGTGGTAAATGCTTGATTAGAATAAAGTTAAAGTAGGAGAGCAGAGCGGTGAAGATCAATGCAACATTTAATGCCTGTTTAACACTTTACTGTTTGCAAAGCCTGTAAAACATACATGACCTCATTTGATGTTTATGAGCAGGTAGGGCTTATCTCTTTTATTGATGAGGAAACTGAGGTGTGGAAGTATCGTGATTTTTCAAAGCATGGTGTCTTAGTCCTTATAACAAAATAGACCGGGTAGTTTAAATAGCAGAAATTTATTTTCTTACAGTTCTGGAGGCTAAAAGTCGCAGGTCAAGGTCTGGCAGAGTTGGTTCCTGGCGAGTGGCTTCTTCCTGGCTTGCACATAGTGGCTCTTGCTGGGTACTGACATGGTGAGGGACAGGGTAGGAAGGAAGAGAGAATGAATGAGTTATCTGGTATCTCTTCTTATGAGGACACTTATCCTGTCCAACCAGGGCCTCACCCTTACGACTGTGTTTAACCCTAATTGCTTCCTTAGAAACCAAGTGTCCAAGGGACACAAACATTCGGTTCTGATAGTTAGGCTACAAACTCAGGGGTCTTGGCCTCTGTGGTGGACTTATTATTGTGGTCAGTATGAGCCGGAACGCCCAGCTGGACTGAGTCGGCGTGGTTCTGGGAGTAGAGGATCCACCTGAGGATTGTTGCCAACACAACATAAAGGAGAACGGGAGCAGAAGATAGTTGCAGGCTGTTTTCCAGGAGCAGATGTATTGTGGCTGGTTTCCATGAATGAACTCAGCTGTTCTCCTCACAGGAGGAGCTCGAGACCTTGCTGTTGTCGAGGATGGCTGCTGTTGCTTCGAGGGAGCTCTGGTTGTCATCTCTGCTGCAAGCACCGTATCCTGGTTCCAGTAAAGATTTCTTCAGCCATCATGTGCAGACACAGACGTACATGGGACAGTGTTGTGAGCTCCCAGCCCTTGATTGGATCTTTTGGGTCTCCAGTGCATAAATAGACATTCGGCACTTCCTGCATTTGGCTTATGGGTGAATGTTGTAACTTGTAAATGTCCTGTATTAAATCTGCTCTCTTGCAAACCATTGGTTCTAGAAAGGTAGCTAATAGAGCCTCCAAACTGCCACATTAGATCTTCTAAAATCTACTTTTTTTTTTCAGTGTGAAAAATTAGTGACTCCCTCATAACCACAAAGACAAAGGCAGCTCTGACATTTGGGTCTCTGTTTACTCTCCCTCCTCTCCTTTACCTTTAGGGCTTACTGAAATGCAGATCTTTGTACAGTGCTCCTGGAGAGCTTGGCATAGTCCATCAGTACCTGCCTGGGGCTTGTCACTAGTAATCTCCAGTTTTAAGGAGGAGGTGGGAGGGTGGAGACAGCATAGTCATTTGAGGCTGGTGGCTGGGATGGTAGGACATGGCCCAGAGGCTAACTCTATTTAAAAAGGTTCTCATTGTCCCACTGGGGAGAAGACCACAGCCTGTTCCAGGACCATTTAGAGCAGTAGGAAGGAGGTGGCAGCAGTGGGGACACAGGGCTGGGAACGTATTATGCCCAATGGTGGTAGGTGCTCCTCCAGAATGGGCTTTCTGCTTCTTCCCTCATCCTCCCCTTCAAGGTGCTTCCTCTCAGTTGTGTGGGCCTGGTGTAGCCCTTTCCTGGCCCTCAGCCTCATGATTTTCAATCTTGACTGCACCTTCAAATTACTAGGGAGACATTAAAATCATATATCCCATCTATGCCCCAGAGATTCTCATTTAGCTGGAGTGAGACTCATGATCTTTATTTTTTTTGCAAGTTCCTCAAGTGATTTCAACATGTGGCCTAGGGTAAAAACTGGAGACATCTTCTAGGCCCTGCTTAAAGAGTGTAGGGCACCCACTGGTATGCATAGGCTCCTCACCACCTCATCCAATTTGATCTTCTCAAGACCTGTAGGATGGGCAGGCATTAGGACCTTTCAATAGAAACCAGAAGCTTCTATTGAATAGCCTGTGAGTTGGGAGGCATTAGTCAGTAGGCAGGTGGCTCAGGTAAAAGAGAGGCCAGGCTTGGTATGAGGAAATTAGGAAGGAATGCTTTTGTTCCTCTTGTTTTGAGCAGACATGTTTTTATTCATTTACTCACTGAAAAAAAAAATTTGCTGAATGACTACATGTGCCAAGTGCTGTATTTGGTGCTTCGTTAAGAGCTGGCACTTGCGAGCACAAGGCCCTGATTCGATCCCCAGCAACTGCCCCCCACCCCAAAAAAAGAGCTAGCACTTGGCCTGAGACAGGTTGGTGTTAGTGGCACAGGAGGAAGGATACCCAGCCCTCCGGTGCTCAGCTTTGGGCAGTGGCTCTTTGGCAGATATGGGCAGAATATCATGGAACTAGGTAAGGCATGGCCAAGCACAGTTTCCTTTGCTTAAGTCATTCATGTGTTGAAAGTGTAAAACTAATTTGTATTTCCATTTAAAATTAAGCTGAGTCAGAATTTGTAATCCTATTGGGAGGAAAAAGTTTACAAACTGTAGAAATGGGTAATTATGGCAGTTGAAACTACAGCTTGGTGACCAGGAAGAGAGAAGACATAATTTTAGACCCACGAATTCCATTCTGGCAAAACTGACTGCTCTGACACCCACAGATGTCCACCCATCTCTGCGTAGGGACATTCCACCAAACAAAGCCAGTTGAAATATCACATTTTGGAGATTTTTCAAATATTATTACTCAGGCATTTCCATTGTTTTGTTTTAATTCAAGTGGGCTTTTTATTTAAGACTCAGAGGTCATAAGTTTTATGTCCTTGAGCCTGATTTAAAATGTAGCCCTGACAGATAGTAAACAGTGGTCTCATTTTCTTGTAACAATAGTTCATGACGTTGTGGTAAGAAACTCGACTTGGCAGCTGAACGTAATGGAGAGTGCACGGTCTTTTGGTTTGAACAGGCCCAAATATGAATCCTGGTTCGGTTGTTTACAGAGTTAGGATCCAGGGCAAATTACTTAACCATTTTGAGTCTCTGTTTCTTCACCTTTGAGATGGGGATAACAATCTGAAAGAGTATATATGTGTCTTAAGCAGTGCCTTTCATGTAATTAGTTTTGATGACTATCTCTTTTAACTTTTGTAACGGTGTGACATATCCATTTGCAGGCTTAGGACTCAGGGTTAAGGAGGCATACAGCACATGGGAGGGCTTGGCTAAAATCATACATGGGAAAAGGAGACCTCATAATGTCTAATACGAGTTATAAATATACCTAAGGAGGAGAAATAGCACATTTTTAGGTATGTAAGTTAGACTTGACTTTGTGTGTTTGTGAATTATTGAATGCTAGGCAGTCACAGTGGCTTTTTGTTGAAGTAATAAGAAAAACAAGAATAGCCTTCAATAAAGCCTGGCCTGTGTGCTGGATATTTGATATATGTTATCTTCACAATAACTCTCAAAGATAGGTGTTATGGCCTCTGTTGATAAATAAGAAAAGTAAAGAACAGATAGGTTAACTAAATAAGCAGCAAAGCAGGGATTCCAAGTTGAGAGTTACCAGTAAATCATTGAAGACGTTATTACGGCTGTTACATTAAGGATACTATTTCCTGACTAAACAAAATCAAGGGACTAGCAATCAGCATGGGACCAATATGCTGAAGATGTGTTGAACTAATGAATAAATAGAACCTGCTCAAGCAAGTCAGGAGTGCTTAGCTGTCTAGGAGTATTATTTCCAGAGTAGGAGCTTGGGCAAGGATGATGGACCTTAACGAACTCCAGGGTCTTTGGTCAGTGACAGCTACAGCACAATTAATAATTTTAACTTTTGCCTTATATTTCATTGAATGGATGGCTAATTCTTTCATTGTTTTGCGTTTCTTGGACATTTTGGGTAAATACAATTTTTCCTTATCATCGTCTGAATACTTTCCTGTACGCTTGTTTTGGTTTGCTTGACAGTCTTTGCAAGTTTATCTTTTGGGTGATATGTATAGTGTTTCAACATTTATGTTCTAATGACACATAAGAGTTTCAAAATTTGTAGTAGAGCTAGTATTCATCTTTAGTGACTACACTGAGCAAAAAATAGAATGTATACTTTATGACAAGAATTCTTGATAAATTTTCTGTAATCAGCTTAATGATTTCAACAAGTGATCTTTAATATGCATGAGCTTAATTCCTGTTAGGAGAAGAAATCTTTGATTCCTTTCAGGTCCCCTTTCATACTACCTTCAATAATTTAATCTGAGTCTGGAGTTGGTCATGTTTTCTTCATTTATATGCATTTATCCAGGTTGAAATGTGGTTAGAGTGATGACATACAAAGGAAATTCAGGCCTCTTGATTCAGAGCCAGAGGCCTGCATAAACATTCCTGTGTCTGAGATTTTGGGGCTGGGAAAGGTCTCTGGACCCATCCCCTCAAAATGTCAAGAGCTTACTTTATTTTCATAAAGGACAGTGCTTAGGAAATGAAGCTTTGGTAATAAAAAAATATCTAGCAATCATTATACTGACATTTGAAATACTTTTGGCTCTTTTAAACTCAGGCAGATGATGCTAGAAGGTTATGGTAGTATGGACTGACGGACAATGGCTGGAGAGTGGATTCTTAATAGTCCTTTATTGAGGCAAGCAAATAAAATCGAGAGCAAAGTATGGAAAAATACTATCAAAAGCACAGCAACACAGACATAGGGCTCCACAGAAATACAATCAAACCTAGCTCTGGACCTCCTGGCTTGTACACTTCTAGAAAAGACTCAGCAAGGGTCTGAATAAAGTGTCCATAGACAAGAGAAACTGACAAGGCCGGACTTCCAGGAGTCCTCACATTTCTGGTTTTCTATTAGATTTGATCTCTCATCTCAAGCAGTCAGATTTGGCAAGACTGCAGTTCAGCTTTCAGAGGGGCTGGGGGAAGAAGCAAGGCGGCGCTTCTAATCCTCTGCTTTGGACCACAATGTGAGAATTTGGAAGCATGAGGGCAAAGAAGGCTGAAGCAGGAATCTTGGCCTTGGATCTGTTTTAGGGAGTTTTGCATGAAGGTGTTTACTTTTGGAAGATAATGTCAGCTCAATCATTTCCTATGGAAACTGGAAAATAAACATCTACTTTAAACAAAACGCAGGCACATACTTAGTTTTTATTTATGCCTTTTTTCCTACTAGTGAGTGAGAAAGGTCTGCGTGTGTGTGTGTGCATGCGTGTGTGTGTGTGTGTGTGTGTGTGTAGCCTTTGTGGCTACATTTTTGGTTTGCTTCCACTTATTTCATGCCTGCTGCCTGGCAGAAATGGATGGATGGGTTTTGATGAGGGGAAAGGCAGTTTGCCCATTATCTGCCCATGACGGGGCTTACTAGTGGACAGGCCTCCCAGGAGCTCAGCTTGTCAACATACCAAAGTAGCAAGACTGATAGGTTTTGAGCTAGAATTATTTTTCAAAGTCTTGTTTGGGCTAGCGCCTGGCCTAGTGCCATGTGTAATATATAAATGTATATCACTGGAAAAGAAGCCTGGCACCGGAGGAAGGGCGCCCCTGCCCCCACCAGCAGCACACCCACGCTGAGGAGCAGGGCACCGGCCAGAACTGGAGGAGCAATGCCCTTCCCCCATGTGAGTGAGCAGATGAGCTGGAGGAGTGAGGCCCCGCCCCCAGGGGAGCACAACAGAGGGCAGCAGAGGCAAGGAATAACCAGCCACCCCATCCTGGATCAGGACACCAGGGGAGAAAAATGAGCAACCAGACCCTATGAGGGCAGTAAGTTTGGCTGCCTCCTCCAGGCCCTGCCCGACTGCCTACATCAGCAGAGAACAGAGGGCCCATCGTGTTCCCCATCTACCAATGGGAACAAGGACACGCCTTGGCTTGGATGGTAACCCTGATCTGGGAAGAATGCACAAACGGGCCTCTAGGGCAAGGAAGACGCCTCAAAAACCCACGGGCCCTGGAGCTAGGCCGAGAGAGTCCTGACTAGCTGGATCCCAAGACTGCAGGTCTTAGAAAGAAACCATTCAGTCAGTAACACAGGATTTTTCTTTGACTCAATTTTTTTTTTTTCCCTTCCAACTTTGTCTCTTGTTTTTGCTGTTTATCTTTTTTCTTTTTCTTTTTTTCATATTCTTTCTTTTCAATGATTGTTCTCTATCACTATTTGTTTCCTTTTACTCCTCACAGGACCCCCCTCCATCTTACTTTTTTTCTCCCCCTTCTCATAGCCCATTGATTAATCTTTCAAATTTTGTCTTTTTCATTCTCCAGTTCCCCACCTCCTCCACCTTTACTACTATAACTATGAAGCTTGATGAATCTCTGGATAGTTAACTTTATGCTATTGCTGTTGAATACTGTGCTATTGTTAGTAGGGGTAGAGTTGTTACATTTAGTAGATATTTATTGTGGGTCAGTATTTCTTTTACCCTAGTGCTCATACTACAATTTTAGATCTCTTTGCTATGGACAGGTGTGGTAATTTATTGGTTCTTAGGGTTTGTCAATATTCGGTTTGTATTTGATGCTGTAATTGATATTGATTTCATTACTATAGCCAAGGCGACATAGCTGTTACTATTAATGGGTTTTCTAGAGATGCCAATATCTGGATTGTATTGGGGTCAGTAGCAATACTGTGGCCCGTTCTTGGAAAACTGGGTACTGGACCAAATATGCTGCAAACTCTCATCTCAAGTAAGCAGAGGTAGTTGGATACTAGAACAGAGGCAAAGGCCAGTCGCCAGACACCACTGAAAAGGAGATATTCACTAAGGAGGTCTCCATACTAGAAACAAAGCTTTCGCCTACCATCAACCCATCAGCCTCAACATTAGTAAACAAACAAAAAATAGAAACAGGAAAAGACATGGCAACAAAATGCCTCCCCAAACTCCCGACTTCCCCACAGCTGATCTGCAGGGAATCCAAGGGGAAGCGGGAAGAAACCAAAAGTCACACACTCCAGTTATTTAAAGTGATATCAGGGGAGATAAAACAGATTAATAGGACATTTGACAAGCTCACAGAAGATAGAAATAATAACATAATAGAGCAAATAAATAAAATTGTAAGTCTGCAGAACGCACTAACGAAAAGATAGATGAGCTCGACAAAAAGAGGCAGAACATGCATGACCAGAGTAGAGAAGAATCAGAGTCCACAACAGGCTTTCAAAGAAATTCAGAAGATTAAAAACTTTATCAAAAGTGTGGGCAGCAGGAGTAACTACTAGAGGGTCAGAGTGTCAGGACTAGACGGCAAGGCTGTTGTCGGTGACCAGGTAATGAGAGATACCTTGAAAAACAGGCGGATGTGAAGAACATGATCCTACTGCTCCTAGATGATACAAAGAAGAAATCTAAGATTAGTTGAAATTAGTGAAAAACCACAAGATAGCACAAACGATATTAAGAAAACCTGTTTACTGAGATCATAGCTGAAAACTTTCCAAATAAGGTAAAAGAATTTACCATACAGATAAGTGAGACGTACAGAACCCCAAATTGCCAGGATCAGAAAAGTACCTCCCTATCACACATCGTAGTTAAAAATCCCAGAAGTCCAACACAAGAACAGAATCTAAGAGCTTCTAGAGAAAAGCACTTATAAATGTAATTAGAATTACAGCAGACTCATATCTTGACTACATAAAGAACTGAAGTAAATGAGACCCTTTCCCAAATAAAAGACCCAATTAAAATGTGGGCAAGAAAAATGAACAGGCACTTCACAGTAGAAGTACAAATGGCTAAAAAAATACATGAAGAAATGTGCAACATTGCTGGCCAGAGAGAAATGCAAATTGAAATAACATGGAGATTTCATCTTAACCCAGAATGAATGGCCATCATTAAATAATTAAAAAATGACAAATACGGGAGAGGCTGCAGAGAAAAGGAATGCTTCTGCACTGCTGGGGGGAATGTAAATTGGTACAACCAGTAGGGAAGTCAGTACGGAGACTGCTCAAAAAACTTCAAGTGGAAATTCCATTTGACTCAGCTATTCCCCTTCTAGGTATCTTTCTGGAAGAGTTAAAGATACTGTGTTAGGGTCGGGGATTTATCTCAGCAGTTAGAGCGCTTGCCTTGCAAGCATACGGCCCTGAGTTTGATCCCCAGCACCAGAAAAAAAAAAGATACTGTATTACAGTGATGCAGACCCATTTTTATAGCAGCACAGTTCATAATAGGCAAATCTTGGAAGTGGCCTATATGACCATCAACAGATGAATGGGTAAAGAAAGTAGTATTTACTCACAATGGAGTAAAGAAAGGTAAATTTGAGTCATTTGTAGAAAAATGCATGCACCTTGTGACCATAATTTATTTCATAATTTTAATTTAAATAAATCAAACACAAGCTTAAACACCACATGATTTCTCTTATATGAGAAACCCAAAGTATAAAAAGAGCAAAAATACATATGCCAAAATAAAGGACAGATAATAGGAAGTAGGGAGATAGATCATTCTCAAAGGGGAAAAGATCAAGAGATGAAGGGAGGAGAGAGGGAAAGGAGGGGTAGGGGATGAAAAAAGAAATTAAGATGTGATATGTATTTTTAGCAACTCCACAAAAGGAATGCAAACATTGTGTACTGTGAACATGTACCACAAAACAAAACAAAAACAAAAGCCAGGAAGGGATCAAGAGATGGGTCGGAGAGAAGGGGAGAGAAAGGGAATAAAAAAAGGAATTAAGATGTGTTATGTACATGTAGCAACTCCTCCTTATGTTCGTAAGGAACATAAACATTATGAACCAAACAAATGTACTGAAAAAATAGAAAAAGAAAGAAACAAGCCTGTGGTCATGAATTGCCTTCAGCTTAGGTGAGTATTGTCTGCCCATATACTTTCAGTAACATTCTTTTTCCAGTAGCCCCAAAGTTCCAGGGTCCAGAAGGAGAGACACATATTGTATGTACTGTCACTACTGTCAAAGAGCCAGCCTGTTTCTATGGGGTTGAATTCAGTGGGATTTTTCTAGGCTAACAGGGAGTCACTTGGTGCAAAGGTCTAGTTAGTCTTTGAAATCAAAGAAGGTGGGCCGATTTCAACATAGGAGGAGTGAGGCTAAAAATGTTGGAGGTTCTAGGCTTATCACAAAGAATGGTGGCATCACACTTCCTCTTTCCATTGATTTTGAGCACGATGTTAAGTGTGGTATTACTACAGTGCTGTTCTAGCTACCCATACTGCATATTAAGTCGCCTCATAGTTTCTGTAAGTCAGAAAATTAGGAAAGGTCCTGATAAGTGGTTCTGGAAGAAAGTTTCTCATGGGGCTGTAGTCAAGGAGTGGCTGGCACCTGGAAGAGCAGTTAGAATATAGGGTCTGCTTGGGCATCTCTGTCTCTTTCTCTATGTAGCTTCAGGGCTTCTCCACTTGGCCTATTTGTGATATTTGGGTTTTCTCACAGTGTGGTGGCTTCAGGCAGTTGGACTGTTTACATGGTAGCTCAGGACTCTTGTGCTAGTGTTTCAGTGAGCCAAGGGAGAGCATTAACTTTTCTAGCTCAGCCTTGGAAGTCATGAAGGATCATTACCACTGCATTTCTGCTGGTTCCAAGCAAGTTACAGACTTCACTTTTTGATAGGAGTATTGAGGTCATATTGCAATAAAGCATGTGGGGTGTTACCATCTTTGGACAATACTATTTGTCATAAGTAAAGCATTATTCAAGATGAAGTGATCTCAGTAAGCATAGTCCAGTTGGAAATAGGCATCTCAGCGTGCTCTATTATCTCAAAATCTTATATGCCATTTGAATGTAAAATATACATTGGTTCTTCATTGAAATCTATTTTTTTACTTTTAAAATAAATTTTGCAGTATAATTTACATTTAGTAAAATGCAACTATTTAAAATATACAGTTCAATAAATTTTGATAATAAAATTGTGTGACAATCACACTCATCATAACACGTAACATTTCCATTATTCCCAGAAATAACTTTGTGTTCCTATATAGTAAATCCTGCCACCCTCGGTGCCAGGAAACCAGACATTGCTTTCTGTGACTATCAGTTAGTTTTGTATGTTCTGAGTTTCATGGAACCTTAAAGAGCATACTGTTTTGTATGCATAATATTTTTGAGAATTATCCATGTTCATATATCAACATGATTGGTAGATAATATTATCATTGTATGGATGTACTCTAATTTGTTCATCCATTCTCCAGTTGATAGATACTTGGTTTGTTTAGCATTTTTGGCTATAATAAATAAAACTAGTATGAATGTTATGTACAAATATTTGTGTGTACATACATTTTAATTTCTCCTGGATAAATATCTAGAAATGGGATTGCCAGGTCATATAGGAAACTTATGTTGAACTTTATAAGAAATTGTCACTCTTATAAAGTGGTTGCTCTGTTTTGCAAACTCATGAACAGTGTCTGAAAGTTCCAGTGGCTTTATATCCTCACTATACTTGGTGATGTTAGTCTTTTTTTTTTTAAATTTTAAACCAAGAACATGTATTGGTACATTCTACATACAATGGTCACATTCATTACATTTATTCTGTACCTATACATGATGCATCTTGGTTCTCCCCCCTCTCCCCGCCCCTCCCCTCTGCTCCCTCCCTCCCTATTTACAGCAGGTTCATTCATCATTTTCCATATTTTCCCTTTCCCCTCTTTCCCCTGTTGCCTTTCTGCCTTTCCCCTTCTTTCTTTCTAGTACTCCTCTCCTCTGCACACCATCCTCCTTTTATATAATATCTATTACACCTCTTTGTCCTTATTTACAATTATGGTCTCTCATATCAGAGAAACAATTCGATGTGTGCTCATGAGTGTCTGATTTATTTCACTTAAGAGTATGTTCTCAAGGAACATCCATTTGTATATGAATGACTCTAGTTTATCCTTTTTTATGGCTGTGTAGTACTCCATTGTGTGGAAAAACCACATTTTCTTTAGCCATTCGTTGGTTGTTGGACATTTAGGTTGTTTCCAAGACTTAGCTATTACAAATTGTGTTGCTATGAACATGGTGGTGCATACGTCCTTGTGGTATGACGATTTTAATTCTTCTGGGAAAATCCCCAGTAGGGGAATAGCTGGGTCAAATGGAACCTCCAGTTGTAGTTTTTTGAGGAATCTCCA